>JAABKJ010007545.1:165109147-165250883 GCA_011634705.1 Andricus grossulariae
CTCTTTGACTGGTAACGAGAATAATGTTGATCAAACCCCTACCCTCTTTCCAATGACTCGTGGGGGCGGGATGGCAGTGCTTTGACTGGTCACAAAAATCATGTTGGTAAAACCCTTACCCCTTTTCCAACGTGTCGTGGAGGCGGGACGGCACCTCTTCGACTGGTCTCGAAGATAATGTTGGTCAAACCCCTACCCCATTTTCAAAGTCTCGTGGGGACGGAAAGGCACTCCTTTGACTGGTCACAAAAATAATATTAGTCAAACCCCTACCCCTTTTCCCATGTGTCGTGGGGACGGAAAGGCACCTCTTTGACTAGTCACGGAAACACGGTCAAACACCTACCCCTTTTTCAACGTCTTGTGGCGATGTGAAGGCACTCCTTTGATTGGTCACAAAAATAATGTTGATCAAACCATTACCCATTTTCCAACGTCTCGTAGGGGTGAAAAGGCACCGCTTTCAATGGTCACAAAAATCGTGTTCGTTAAACCCTTGCCCCCTTTCCAACGTCTCGTGGGGGCGGGAAGGCATCCCTTTGACAGGTCACGGAAATAATGTTTGTCAAAACCATACCCCTTTCCAACGTCTCGTAAGGGGGGGAAGGCACCCCTTTGACTGGTCACATAAATCATGTTGGTCAAACCTCTACCCCTTGTTCAACGTCTCGTGGGGGCGGGATAGCACCCCTTTGATTAGTCACAAAAATAATGTTAGTCAAACCCCTACCCCTTTACCAACGTCTCGTGGGGGCGGAAAGGCACCTCTTTGACTAGTCACGAAAATAATTTTGGTCAAACCCCTTTTCCAGCGTCTCGTGGGGACTGGAAGTCACCCCTCTGAGTGGTCACGAAAATATTGTTGGTCAAACCGCCGCCCCTTTTCCAACATCTCGTGGGCGCGGAAAGGCACCTCTTTGACTGGTAACGAAAATAATTTTGGTCAGACGCCTACACCTTTCATAACGTCTCGTGGGACGCAAAGGCACTTCTTTGACTAGTCACAAAAATAATGTTGGTCAAACCACTACCCCTTTTTCAAAGTCTCGTGAGGGCGGAATGGCACCCCTTTGACCGGTCAACAAATAATTTTGGTCAAGCAACTACCCCTTTTCCCACGTCTTGTGGGGGCGGAAAGGCAACTCCTTGACTGGGCACGAAAATAATGTTGGTCAAACCCCTGCCCCTTTTCCAACGTCTCATGAGGCGGGCAGGCACCCCTTTGACTGGTCACAAAAATGATGTTAGTTAAACCCTTAGCCCTTTTCCAAAGTCTCGTGGGGACGGGAAGGCTCCTCTTTGACTGGTAACGAGAATAATGTTGATCAAACCCCTACCCTCTTTCCAATGACTCGTGGGGGCGGGATGGCAGCGCTTTGACTGGTCACAAAAATCATGTTGGTCAAACCACTACCCCTTCTTCAAAGTCTCGTGAGGGCGGAATGGCACCCCTTTGACTGGTCAACAAATAATTTTGGTCAAGCAACTACTCCTTTTGCCACGCCTTGTGGGGGCGGAAAGGCAACTCTTTGAATGGTCACGAAAATAATGTTGGTCAAACCCCTGCCCCTTTTCCAACGTCTCCTGGGGGCGGGCAGGCACCCCTTTGACTGGTTACAAAAATAATGTTAGTTAAACCCTTAGCCCTTTTCCAACGTCTCGTGGGGGCGGGAAGGTTCCTCTTTGCCTGGTCACGAAAATAATGTCGTCAAACCCCTACCCTCTTTCCAACGTCCCGTGGGGGCGTGATGTCAGCGCTTTGACTGGTCACAAAAATCACGTCAGTCAAACCCTCACCCCCTTTCCAACGTCTCGTAAGGGCGGGAAGGCACCCCTTTGACTGGTCACGGAAATAATGTTGGTAAAACCCCTATCCCTTTCCAACGTCTCGTGGGGGCGAGAAGGAACCCCCGTAACTGGTCACCAAAATAATATTGGTCAAACCCTTACCCATTTTCCAACGTCTTGTGGGGGCGGGAAGGCACCCCTTTGACTGGTCACAAAAATAATGTTAGTCAAACCTCTACCCTATTTCCAAAGTCTCGTGGGGGCGGGAAGACACACTTTTGGCTGATAACAAAAATCATGTTGGTAAAACCAATACCCCTTTTCGAACGTCTCGTGAAAGCGGTAAGGCACCCCTTTGACTGATCAAGAAAATAATTTTGGTCAAACCCCTACCCCATATTCTATGTCTCGTGGGGACGAAAAGGCACTCCTTTGACAGGTCACAAAAATAATGTTGGTCAAACCCCTACCCCTTTTCCCATCTGTCGTGGGGGCGGAAAGGCACCTCTTTGATTAGTCACGGAAATGATTTTGGTTAAACCCATACCCCTTTTTCAACGTCTTGTGGGGACGGGAAGGCACTCCTTTGATTGGTCACAAAAATAATGTTGATCAAACCCTTACCCCTTTTCCAACGTCTCATGGCGGCTGGAAGGGACCCCTTTGAATGGTCGCTTGAATAATGTCGATCAAATCCCTATCCTCTTTCCAGAGTCTCGTGGGGGTGGAAAGGCGCCCCTTTGACTGGTCACAAAAATCATGTTAGTTGAACCCTTAGCCCTTTTCCAACGTCTCGTGGGCGCGGGATGGCACCCCTTTGACTGGTCACGAAAATAATGTCACCAAACCCCTACACATTTTCCAACGTCTCGTGGGGACGGGAAGGCACCCCTTTAACTGGTCACGAGAATAATGTTGATCAAACCTCTACCCTCTTTCCAACGTCTCGTGGTGGCGGGATGCCAGCGCATTGACTGGTCACAAAAATCATGTTGGTCAAACCCTTACACCTTTTCCAACGTCTCGTAGGGGCGGGAAGGCACCCCTTTGACTGGTCACAAAAATAATGTTAGTCGAACCTCTACCCCTTTTTCCCATGTGTCGTGGGGGCGGAAAGGCACTCTTTGACTAGTCATGAAAATGATTTCGGTCAAACCCCTACCCCTTTTCCACCGTCTTCTGGGGACGGGAAGGCACTCCTTTGATTAGTCACAAAAATAATGTTGATCAAACCCTTACCCCTTTTCCAACGTCTCGTGTGGGCGGGAAGGGACCCCTTTGAATGGTCACTTGAATAGTGTTGATCAAACCACTATCCTCTTTCCAGAGTCTCGTGGGGGTGGAAAGGCACCGCTTTCACTGGTCACAAAAATCATGTTGGTCAAATGCTTACCCCTTTTCTAACGTCTCGTGGGTCGTGGGAAGGCACCCCTTTGACAGGTCACGAAAATAACGTTGGTCAAACCACTACCCCTTTTCAAAGTCTCGTTAGGGCGGGAAGGCACCCCTTTGACTGGTCACAAAAATCATGTTAGTCAAACCCTTAGCCCTTTTTCAACGTCTCGTGAGGGCGGGAAGGCACCCCTTTGACTGGTCACGAAAATAATGTCGTCAAACCCCTACACATTTTCCAACGTCTCGTGGGGACGGGAAGCGACACCTTTAACTGGCCATGAGAATAATGTTGATCAAACCCCTATCCTCTTTCCAACGTCTCGTTTGGGCGGGATGGCAGCGCTTTGACTAGTCACAAGAATCATGTTGGTCAACCCCCTACCCCTTTTCAAACGTCGCGTGGGGGCGGAGGGGCACCTCTTTGACTGGTCAAGAAAATAATGTTGGTCAAACCCCTACCCCTTTTCCAATGTCTTGTGGGGACGGGAAGGCACTCATTTGACTGGTTACGCAAATAATGTTGGTCAAACCTTCACCCCTTCTCCAACGTTTCGCGGGGGCGGGAAGTCACTCCTTTGACTGGTCACAAAAATCATTTCGGTCAAAGCTCACCCTTTTTCCAACGTCTTGTGGGGGCGGGATGGCACCCATTGGACTGGTCACAAAAATAATGTTGGTCAAGCCCTTACCCCTTTTCCCACGTCTCGTGGCGGCGGAAAGGCACCTCTTTGACTGGGCACGAAAATAATTTTGGTCAAACCCCTACCCCTTCCATAACGTCTCGTGGGGACGGGAAGGGACTCCTTTGACTGGTCACAAAATAATGTTGGTCAAACCCCAACCCCTTCTCCAACGTCTCGTGAAGGCGGGCGGGCACCCCTTTGACTAGTCACTAAAATCACGTTGGTCAACACATTGCCCCTTCTCCAACTTCTCGCAGGGGCGGGAATTCACTCCTTTGACTGGTCACAAAAATCATGTCAGTCAAACCTCACCCCTTTTCCAACGTCTCGTGTGGGGGGGGGCACCCATTTGACTAGTCACAAAAATAATGTTGGTCAAACCCCTACCCCTTTTCCCACGTCTCGTGGGTGCGGAAAGGCACCTCTTTGACTGTCACGAAAATAATGTTGGTTAAACACCTGTCCCTTTTCCAATGTCTCTTGGTGGGCGGAAAAGCACCCCTTCAACTGGTCACAAAAATCATGTTGTTCAAACCCCCTACCCCTTTTCAAACGTCGCGTGGGGGCGGGAAGGCACCTCTTTGACTGGTCACAAGAATAATGTTGCTCAAACCCCAACCCCTTTTCCAAGGTCACGTGGGGGCGCAAAGGCACCTTTTCGATTATTCACGAAAATAATGTTGGTCAAACCCTTCCCCTTTTCCAACGTCTAGTGGGGGCGTGCGGGCACCCCTTTGACTGGTCACTAAAATAATGTTGGTCAAACCTTTATCCCTTCCCAACGTCTCGCAGGGGCGGAAAGTCGTTCCTTTGACTGGTCACAAAAATCATGTCATTTAAACCTCACCCCTTTTCCAACGTCTCGTGGGGGGTGGGTGGCACCCATTTGACTAGTCACAAAAATAATGTTGGTCAAACCCCTACCCCTTTCCAACGTCTCGTTAGGGCGGAAAGGCACCCCTTTGACTGGTCACGAAAATAATGTCGTCAATCCCCTACCCCTTTTTCAACGTCTCGTGGGGACGAGAAGGCCAACTCCACCAATTTTTTTTTTCGCGCAAACCACGTCGATAGACACTTCACGACAAAAGTTGTACCAATCACAAATTGTTTGTTTGGACATTTTTGTTTCGTGACGAGCTATTCTGTGCTGGTACTGGTTTGACCAAAAATATGTAATTTTAAGAATTTCGGAAAATCCCAGCTTCGACTTCTCGAACCAAGTCCCCGTACGTACGAATCTTTTCTTCTTGCATGACTTTTCGAGACATCGCCAT
This sequence comes from Andricus grossulariae, assembly GCA_011634705.1. Taxonomy (NCBI): domain Eukaryota; kingdom Metazoa; phylum Arthropoda; class Insecta; order Hymenoptera; family Cynipidae; genus Andricus; species Andricus grossulariae. The sequence goes on from JAABKJ010007545.1 coordinate 165,114,291, forward strand.
TTGAAGTGATCAATTGAATCAGTTGCTTCATTTAAGTTCATTTCCTTCCCGCACTCGCACGTCATACTTTTGGAAGTGAAACCGAGGTGTTGAAGGAGTTTAATCATCTTCAAAGGAGATAATCCCTTCAAACGGACAATGGGCTTGAAATCCCTCATTTGCGACATATTACATGAGAATAATTTTGATCAAACCCTTACCCCTTTCATAACGTCTCGTGGGGACGGGAAGGGACTCCTTTGACTGGTCACAAAATAATGTTGGTCAAACCCGAACCCCTTTTCCATCGTCTCGTGGGGGCGGAAAGGCACCTTTTTGATTAGTCACGAAATAATGTTGGTCAAAGTCCAACCCCTTTTCCAACGTCTCGTGAGGGCGGGCGGGCACCCCTTTGACTAGTCACTAAAATCACGTTGTTCAACACTTTGCCCCTTCTCCAACGTCTCGCAGGGGCGGGAACTCACTCCTTTGACTAGTCACAAAAATCATGTCGGTCAAACCTCACCCCTTTTCCAACGTCTCGTGGGGGGGGGCACCCATTTGACTAGTCAAAAAAATAATGTTGGTCAAACTCCTACCCCTTTTCCCACGTCTCGTGGGTGCGGAAAGGCACCTCTTTGACTGTCACGAAAATAGTGTTGGTTAAACACCTGTCCCTTTTCCAACGTCTCTTGGTGGGCGGAAAAGCACCCATTTAACTGGTCACAAAAATCATGTTGTTCAAACCCCCTACCCCTTTGCAAACGTCGCGTGGGGGCGGGAAGGCCCCTCTTTGACTGGTCACAAGAATAATGTTGCTCAAACCCCAACCCCTTTTCCAATGTCACGTGGGGGCGCAAAGGCACCTTTTTGATTATTCACGAAAATAATGTTGGTCAAACCCTTCCCCTTTTCCAAAGTCTAGTGGGGGCGGGCGGGCACCCCTTTGACTGGTCACTAAAATAATGTTGGTCAAACCTTTACCCCTTCTCCAACGTCTCTCAGGGGCCGGAAGTCACTCCTTTGACTGGTGACAAAAATCATGTCATTTAAACCTCACCCCTTTTCCAATGTCTCGTGAGGGGTGGGTGGCACCCATTTGACTAGTCACAAAAATAATGTTGGTCAAACCCCTACCCCTTTCCAACGTCTCGTTAGGGCGGAAAGGCACCCCTTTGACTGGTCACGAAAATAATGTCGTCAATCCCCTACCCCTTTTTCAACGTCTCGTGGGGACGAGAAGGCCAACTCCACCAATTTTTTTTTTCGCGCAAACCACGTCGATAGACACTTCACGACAAAAGTTGTACCAATCACAAATTGTTTGTTTGGACATTTTTGTTTCGTGACGAGCTATTCTGTGCTGGTACTGGTTTGACCAAAAATATGTAATTTTAAGAATTTCGGAAAATCCCAGCTTCGACTTCTCGAACCAAGTCCCCGTACGTACGAATCTTTTCTTCTTGCATGACTTTTCGAGACATCGCCATTTGAAGTGATCAATTGAATCAGTTGCTTCATTTAAGTTCATTTCCTTCCCGCACTCGCACGTCATACTTTTGGAAATGAAACCGAGGTGTTGAAGGAATTTAATCATCTTCAAAGGAGATAATCCCTTCAAACGGACAATGGGCTTGAAATCCCTCATTTGCGACATATTACAATGCGACAAATATTGTAAACAATGCTCTTGCATCCGTGGTTTTGACAGCCAATGATGATTTAATCATTACCATATCGTGACATATCCATATTTGACACATCCTACTGACAGAAATAATAATAATTTTTAACTTTTGCCTCGTCAAATCCCTTCACTTATACTTCAATTAAATATTCCAATAATTTTTTGTCAAACAAGTTTTATTAGCCCAAAACAGAGGTGACGCCCCTGTTCTGTTCTTTCAAGTGAAATTATGTTCGTCTCGAAAAACTATACTTTTTTTTTAAATTTTGTGATTAATTTTCTGTTTAAAGATTCTCAGATTTATCCTGGTAAGATTCCAAAAATCTGTTCCTTACATTTTCCTTGTATCTTCGTTTATTTAGATTAACTTTTAATCATCACTCTCTCAATCTAACTCGATCCATTCTCTCCTGAATTGATCCTTAACCGTGCGACGGCCCAGGGTGGTAATCCTAATCTTACAATTTGGTGACAGCAGCATCCTTTCTGAGGCTGCTTGCAAGCGAATTTAGCCAAATATAAATATTTAAAGTCACATTACGCAACATGCACCATAGATAATTCGGAAATGGTTGAATTTAAAACGTCTAGAAATTTTCTAATTATACAAAATCAAATTTGTTTAATTTAAAACGTGTATTTTTTGAAATTATCTGAGCACAAAAACAGTATTATATTTAGGAAAAATTTTAAGTACGAAGTAAAAGAAAGTCAATTCTTATATTCTTCAGTAAAAAAAAAGCATTTTTTGGTTTCATTTTGGTCGCAAAGAAACACTTAGGTTTCTTCATTTAAGAAAAAGTGAGAGAAAGTGGTTTGTTTGAATTTTTATAAATTTTTACATCAATTAAATATTATATGGAACGTATAATTAAAGAAAAAATATTTAAACACTACTAAAAACTACGCTTAAAGTCCTACTGACAAAAGCTGGTTTTTCCTAATGTTTGAAAATTGTTTAGATTCTAGAATTCTTGTTTGAATTTTGGTATAATGGAACAATAATTGTTATAATATGTCTAAAATAATGACAATTGTTATTAAAATCTAAATAAAGAATCTTCAATGTGAACAGCCAGACGATCGTACTTCATTAGCTAATTTTAAATATATTTGATTTGCATAGATTTAGCGAAAAAATATTTCACCTTCAAGGCTTATTTAAATCATAAATAGTTTAGTTTGAATATAGTCAAATTTAAAGAAGTTCAGTTAAATTATAATAGATAATTCTATAAGTTAAAAAAAGTTTTCACTGCTCGCAATAGCATATTCTTCTTTTGAATATAGAATTATTTTTTAGATGTTAAACGAACAATTGTATTTTCAAATATCGTATACTTAAAGAGGAAATGGTAAAAACCCAGTGGGCACCAAATTTGATGACGTCCTTACGACATTTTTAGGACATTTTTACGACAAATTTACGGCATCCTATGTCCATGTCGTTAAGGTGTATTTACGATACCGTAAAGACATAGTCAGATCGTACGACGTCTTTACGATATCGCAAAGACACCTTAACGACATGGACATAGGATGTTGCAAGGTTGTCGTAAAGATGTCGTAACGATGTTGTAAAGACGTCGCCAAATTTTGTGCCCACTGGGAAGAGAGAGTTTTCCGAGAATTGGGAAAAAAGGGTAATTTGAAAAAGGTGTGACACGGGGGAATAGGGGAAAGACTGTACAGTCTGTAAACCATTTAAAAACAAAATTATTTTGAGCCTATCTTTGTTTAGATTTTTAATTCTGAGGTTATTTGTAGTTTTTGCTGAGTCAAAATTCTACTAAATCGTCAAAGGCGTTTCCAACTTCTTGCAGTTTTCAGAGAATAAATTTTGTAGAAAGTTTGTCTAAAGTTTTATATAGAAGAGAGTTTTATAAATAGATTCATACATATGAATACACATTATTCAAATATTTTACTCACCAGATAACCAAGATTTTATTTTGAAAGCTTAACTCGTCCTTCACTGAGTGTTAGATTTATCATTTACATTGTTACATTTTTAAAAAAGGGGAAAAGATCAGGATATGAACACAAATTATAGAAACCATTTATAATGTTTGATTATTGAAACACTGAAATACAGGATTCTGTGTCAGAGACCGGGTAATTGATAGAAATCACGCAGTCATTAAAAAAAACTTTGAGCAAAACTAATAGTCGATAATTTTTTACAACTTACCATAACAAGGGTTTGCCACATAGTGCAATTCTTTTCCATGTGTGTGAAGCTCTTCGCGAAACTGATATCCCCTTGTCTCTCACAGCAAAGATACTGCATACAGTTATATACTCACGATAAAGATATTATCAGTACACTTATTATAAATTACACTCGCGGTAAGATATTACAAACACTTCTTATCATAAACATGCAAGGTCTCACGACGCATCGTCAAAGATTAGGTTATGTTGCAGAAGCAGGACCGGAGACTTTGCCCGCATTTTTGCAGGATTTTGTGCAAACGTTGTGTGTGTATGCTATTCCTAGTATACTTGGATTAATATACGCGTATTATAATATTGCAACGTATGAGTATATTAATTTAATGTTGGATACACGTTTATCAAAATTATTATGCTTTCGTAAATAAAACGTATATTAATTTTACATACATTTTTAACAGTGTATATAAAAGAAATATGGATGCGTTTAAAAATCAGGAAATGGAAGTTCTTTCAATTTAGGTGCAATTTAGTCAATTCATACACAGTTTTGTAGACGGCCGCTAAGTACTCTCTGAAACGAGTAAATTTAGCCAATAAAATATATAATTTGTTTTAAGGATTGTGCAAAAATCTCAAAATTCCAATTCGAGTCGAGCCGGCCTTTTTAGAGTCGAGTCCAGTTCGTACTGACTCGAATAGTTCCGAGAATTTCATCGGTTTAGGTCCTCAAATAGTTTCGAGAACTCGAAAAGATTCGAGCTACACTAAAGTTAAAATTTTTAATATTTTCATTATATAAACAACATTTTTATGAGATTCGGTTCTGAAGGGTGGTGCAGGTCGATGATGAACAAATTTGAGACCCAAAATTGAATCCAAGATTGCGACCAAGTGTTTGAAAAGTGCAATAAATGATTACATTTTTATGAAAATTTATACCAGAAGGGTTTTTGGAATGCTGAACACTGAGCTGCGTTTTTTCATACTTCCATTGGTTTCAAATTTCAAATTTGTACACATTTGAAAAATAATCATTACAAAAAATGTGATCAAATTTCAAGAAAATGTTTCCCTCAAGGTAAGCATTTAAAAAATTGAATACATTTATTTTAAAAACATTTTTGGTACCCACTAGTAGGAAAAAGAATCAATAACCAAATCTCTGGCTGGCAAGGTCGTGCAATAAATTCTAAAAATATCTGAGAATGAGTCAAATCCTGTTTTGGATTGAGAGATTTGTTCAGCAGTTTGAATTTTGGATTGACAAAAAACCACTGGAAAAAAGAAAAAATCTCTTTTTTAAAATATAATGACCGATGCAAAAATATTTTTCCCGAAACATAGCTTAATTGCACATACTTATGTTTCTCAATTTTGTTCTGAATGTTTAAATCTATTCACTTTGATCTTGATAGAAAATAGATACTTACCGGATAACTGGATTTTTTTCTTCATTTCTACGATTTTTCTATTTAAAGTGCTAAGTTTACTACCTTGTGTAAAAAAAACTATAGGTTCCGACATTTCAGTCTGGAATCAGCTTTCTTTAAGTTTATATATCGACTTTCCGAATCAAGTTACCAAGGCAACCGTAGTATTGAGGTAAAACAGAAAGGAAACTTGACGATAAGTTTACGAAACAGGTTCTTAAATTTAAGCCTCTCAAAATGTTTTTTCAATGAGATATAGGATAATTCTGCATTAGGACATGAAGAAATTGAACTTTATTGGCTTAGAACAAGTCAAATAAAAAGAATGTTGAAACGGATTAAAGTTTAAACATATGCGTATGATAGTTCAGAAAAAAATAACTTTCCAGGATGTAAATAATACAAATTTTCACAATAATCAGAACTCTTACTTTCAATGAGATTGTTTTTGTTTTATATTCTGAGTAAGGAAGAAATTAATTTACTTCGGGCTCTCTCAGCCTTAAGGTTATGTGATACTTCCGCGTGTGGTAAATCGGGTTCAGTTCCCCCGGGATTTTGTCCACAAAAATTAAAAATTTTAAAAACTGTATTTGGAGATGATATTTTTATGTTTATTAACATCGAAAATTGTGACCATAAACTTGGCTAATGGTAGGATTCTCTTTGTTGAATAAACTCTAATTCGAAATACTTTTTCCAGAACTACTTTAATATTCCTTTTTCCTGAATAAAATGAAAATTACATTTAAATGCAATTTATAAGTATATTTGTTCTCTGAAGAACCTTTAATGAGTTAGTTTTAAAATAACTAGAAAATTTACTTTTTACCTTTAAATGCCATTAAACGTGATTTAAAAGAAACTTTTTTTGCGAATCGTCTTCAGGAATGAATTTTCGTTTTCAAGCATCCTACAATGAGTCGCAAAGACTATTCGACAATAAATTTTGCAGTAATTATTGAATTTCCATATTAATTGAATATTTAATTGTTCATTGTACATATGAAAGAGCTTAGTTGGCGTTTGCGATTTTTATTCGTTTTTGATGAAAATTATAATTTTAGATTTATCCTTTATCATTGATGCGGCTTATTCTGTTTCTCAAAATATTATATACAATGAATAAAATGTATACACTTCTAAAATAATAACTGAAAATAACTCCCGCAAACAAAATTATATAAAAATCTTCTTAGTAGTAAAACGATGATACAGCAAATGTACAAAGAAAGATAAAATCGGAAACACCAAATAACTTATCTTGGATGAACAATTACATATTCAAGTGTGTAAAAAAGTTACACTTGAAGGGTGTCACTTCATAGGGTATTAACCTACATTTTTTCGTAAATGAGATTATTTGATAGAAAATTCTGAATAATTCGAATACACATCCTTACCAAAGGATTTTTTCATAACTCGTTTTTTCGATACGATATCGACTACTTTGACAACCTCCAGTTCACAAAAACTTTCACAAGGCCAGCACTAAGCAAGGAGAAAAAAAGATCTGACGGAGATGCTGCCCTTAATGCCCCAGGAATACAGGATTGCTACTCAGATATTATTAAAAACTACTAATTAAAAGTGTTTGAATTATTTAAAAAAAAATGACTTATATTCTCTCTATATTCTCCTTCCAAATTATATACTTCACTTTAAAGTAATGCCTCGTGCAGATCTCAAGAAACTAAGTATACTGAGTCGGATGACGTACAGTGTACACGATGCTGCTGTTCGCCAGATCCCGTCCATTGCCGTGTAACCAATCAGATCAATCTATCGGATACCAAAGTAGCGCCCAGCACCGGACATCTATAGGCAGCCTATTCTTAAATCATTTGAAAATTCTGAAACCTAAGGTAATCCTTTGAAATTATTTGAAATACCCTAAAACCTTTTATAATACCTTTAAATCTGGTAAAATATCTAACAAGCTGTTACGTCCAGAAGGGAGTAACCGAAAATTATTTATTAATTTCAAACTTACCGTTTTATCTTCAGAAACTAGTCCTGGTATAAGGGATCGGCTTTAGAAATGATTCATGAAGCATATGCATCGGTAAAAATTACTTTGACAAATTTGGGGTCAATGTATTTATTACCTCAGTGAAAACGACAGTTGGGTATCAATAGAAGCCGGTTAAGAAAACGAAATTGCTTCCCTAACAGGTTCTTTTAGGATTTAAATGGCCTGCTGGAATCGAAGTAATCGGATTAAAATTCAAAGAGATATGTTTTAAGTGGCTCTATCAGGAACCTATTAGGATCTACCTTGTTCTTAGTGCTGAAAGTACGATATTGCTTTACTAACAGGTCCAATTAGGATTTCAGTGGCCTGACGGAATCGAATTAATCGCATCAAGATTCGATGAAAATGCGATGATTTTTTTTGTAGGTACGGCACTGACTCAATATATAATTTTCCTCAAGTATTTGAGAGCTAAAGTAAGAAAACTTGTCAAATATCCGGGGTTTTGCGAGATCTTTGGATCAATAAAATGTAGATGAATGAAGCCTTTTGCTGAGGCAGTCATTATTTTAACGGAAATTATAAATTTTTGGAATGGGAGCGATCTGCACATAGCGGAAGATAGCATTTGAACAAGGAGAACCATTCGCTAATTTATTTTTTTACTCAAAATTCTGACATCACAGAAGCATTTTCAGGCGTCATCCTATATCCGAAGACCCACAAATTAATTATGGTGAACCTCATTTTTGCTAGATATGTCGCGAAATGGAGAAAAGTGGGTACAAAATTGAGATTCCCTGTGTATGTGAAGACCATAAGACTGTAGTTGTAAGCAGCAAAGCAAACACGGCATGCAGCCCACCTGTAAAATTCGTTCTCCGATGCTCTGAAGTCCGAAACACACATTTCCACTCCTTATCGACCGCGAGTCCGTGCTTCGAGTCTCAGCGGCAGTTTTTAATTGAGAAATAAAAATGAAAAATGTGAATAAAATTGACTACAAAATATTGGAATAGTTTTTGCAGACAGCATCTGCAAATGCACCAATTTTATGTTCACCCTTCGCTTCCCATCCCTGCCCTTCTCCTCACTTCCCCACGCTTACCATACTTTTCCTCCCCTCATTTCCCCACGCTTCCCCTACTTCTCCTCTCCTCATTTCCCCACACTTTCCCTACTTTCCCTCCCCTCACTTCATTCATCGCTTCTCATCCTCTCATTTTCCCTCGCTTATCCTACTTTCCTCTCCTCACTTCCCTCCACTTTCCTTACTTCTCTCCGCATTTCCTCTTACTTTTTCTGACTTCCTCTCGCTTTCATTTTCTTAAACCTCGTTTCCCTACTTCCCTCCACTTTCCCTACTTTCCCTAACCTCATTTCCTTTCCTGGGAAAAAAGTACGACGGACGGACGGACGGACACCTGATCGAAACTAAGGTTTTGTGCCTGAGGCTAAGAAACCTTAAAAATGAAAAAAATCGTTAAAAAAACTAGACATTTCACGGCTGTTTTAGGGCTCTCCTGAAAACTAAAAAAAAATTACCAAAAACAATCCCTATATATGAAAACAGTTCCGCTAGCACCTCCACAATGGAGGTGCTAGTGGAACTGCCCTTACTAGCCCCTACTTCCTCCCCCATGATTGTCCCTCACTTCCCCTACTACCCCTCCCCTCAGTCTCCTCACTTTCCATATTTCATCTTCACTCACTTCTCATATTTCCCTATTTTCCCTCACCTTAATTCTTGTCCCTTCACCTAATTCTCCGTTCCCCCATTTCCCCTCAGTTCCGACGGATGAACACCCAACCGAAACAAGAGTTTCTGTCCGGTGCTGCGAAACCCTGAAAAGTAATTTGAGGGAAAAAGTGACTGTGTCGCAGCCCTGATTATTTTTGAAAGTTACTTAAAGGGCTTCTTACAGAAATTCCCTGACTGTCATTTGATAATCATCAAGAACAGAATTTTTTAAAAATTATATAATTAATTTTGTAATGGGAGGGGAAGTAGGGAAAGTGATGAGAAATCAGGCTATGGGAAGTAGTTGATGTAGGGAAAATGAGAGAAAAGAAAATAGTGGAAGTGAGGAAAATTAGAGAAGTGGAAATAGTGGACGTAAGGCGTAGTGAGAGGAAATGAGGGTCGAGAAAGTAGTTGTAGTAGGGGAAATGAGGAGACGCGGAGTGAGTGGAGGGGAAATAGAGGAAATGAGGGTAGGGGAAGTGGTTAAAGTAGGGAAAAAGAGAGGAGAGGAAAGGGCTTCTTACAGAAATTCCCTGACTTTTCCATAGAGGTGCGAAATTCTTGAGGAGACGAGGGACAGTATCAAGATTGTCGAATATAATATAAAATCAATATTTTAATAACAAATTTGAGAATACTGTCATTTGATATTTATCAAGAAAATAATTTTGTTTTAAATTATATAATTAATTGTTTGATGGAAGGGGAGGTACAGGACGGTGAGGGCAAATTATTGGGGGAGAAGTAGGGAACGTGATCAGTAGGAAATTAGTGGAAGTTAATGAAAGTAGAAAAAGTGAGGAGAAATGAGGGTATCGGAAGTATTTGATGTAGGGAAAATGAGGGAAAGGCAAATAGTGGAAGTGAGGAGAAATGAGGATAAGAGAAGTAGTTAAAGTAGGGAAAATTAGAGTAGTGCAAATAGTGGAAGTGAGGCGCTCGTAATAAGAGGAAACGAGGGTAGAGGAAGTAGTTGAAGTAGGGGGAATGAGAGAAGAGGAAATAGTGGAAGTAGAGGAAATGAGGGTAGGGGAAGTAGGTGAACTAGAGAAAATGAGAGGAGAGGAAATAGTGGAAGTGAGAGGAAATTAAGGTAGAGGAAGTTTCTGAAGTAGGTGTAATGCAGTGACGGCAAGTAGGGGAATTTGAAGGAGTAGAGGAAATGAGTGGAGGGGGAGTACGAGAAGTGAGTGGCAATGGTGGGAGGGTATATGGGATGTTGGGCAAAATTAGTGTAGGATAAGTAGTTGAAGTAGGTGAAATACGGTGAGGGGAATAGAGGAAGGAGTGGAGGAAATGAGGTGGGTTGTAGGGGAAGTGAGGATAGGAGAAGTAGTTGAAGTAGGGGAAAGGAGGGTAGGGCAGATGCGGAATCGAGGGAGAGCAGGTGATTAAGGGGAAGTAGGAGAAATTATTAGAAATGAGGAAGAGTAGGGAAGATGAAGTGAGGGTGGAAAAAAGAAGTCGGAGAAGGGAGTGTTAGCTGGGGATGCCAGTAGAGGGGGAAGTAGAGGATGAAAAAGTTGAGAAAGAGGTGGAGCTAAGCATGAAATGAGGGTTCGGAAAATATGAAAACTACCAATTTTTCATTTTTAAAAATATTGCAGCATACGCAAGACGCCGATTTCCGGAAATTAGAGGGGCAAATGGTATAATTAATAATACCATACGCAACAAATTAAGTAATGCAAAAAGATGCAAGTGGAATGAAAAGAACAAACCGGAATCGTAAGTTGAAATCCGATTAGAATATCTCTTTTTATAGAACGAGAAATTAATGTGAAATTCTGTTTTATGTTTTTCAGAAAAGAAACAAGTACCTGGAATATAAATAGCGAAATTTAGATATAAAATAATCTAAATCTTTATCTTATCATTATTACCTTATCGTACTTATTAAAAATCTATAATAACACATAATAAACACCAGTGTACATATATTAAGTTTTAAACTTATCTTTGAAGTGTAAAAATTATTGTAAATTATTGTGTAAAATTAAAAAAATCCGATACATATCCTATATCCATATTTTATTTTATTATTATGTATTTTTTTCACCTTCAAAAAGATGAGAAAATTGAATTAAGTAAAAAAATGGTCAGTACCGGTAACCGAAAAATTATGGCTACCAGCAATAATATTTCTGGGAAAGAGTTGAATGGTTTAGTTCTCATTTTAAAAGATTAATTTGAACTTTTGAAGATTTCGAAATATGTTTGAAAAATAATCTGGAAGATATTAAGACTTTTTGTTAATTTGCAAGATTTAAATAAAAGGAAAACTTTTAATTATTTCCAGACATATTTAGAAGTTTTGAAGTTTTTGAGTAAAAATAAATATTTTTTTAAAAACTTCTTGAATTCTCTTGAACTTCTTAAAACATCTTTTAATTCTTTTAAATTATCATAAATTATTTAATTTCTTTTAATTCTGCTGTATTTTTTTTAATTTTCTTGATTTCCCTGAATTCTATTACATCGATAGTATTTTAAAAAATTGTTATTCTTGAATTCTCTTAAATTCCTTTACTTCTCCTAAATTATTGAAATTTATTGAATTCTCTCAAATTCTTTGAATTTCCCTGAATTCTGTTATTTCTCTACAATTTTCCGCATTGATATTCTTGATTCTCTTCACGTAGTTAAAAAACAAAATAAAACTGATGAGGGGTAAAATGTAGAGAGTCAAAATGTCAGACCTTAAAAATATTTTTTTTTTATAACCTCATGCGTAAAAGAACGGAGGTTAAAATAATTGAAGAAACGGCATTTTTAGCCAAAATTATTGAACACCAAAGCGTTTTTGAAGTAGTTAAAAAAGAATACGGACAATAATAATCGATCAGCTGATTGAAAGAAAACAGAAGCACAAGTAACTTGTGCCCACTGAGGATGTCGTATATATGTCCATTTTTGTACCATCTGAGTAATTAAAGTTTCTATTTATACCTGCCGTGAGTTTTTACATGATAAATGTTGAAAAGTGAAAGGAAGGAATACAAAATCACACATGATTTAAAGTATAAATTTTATTTTTTAAATGTACATACTCTAATAGCCGCTACTCTACTTTCCAATATCAAAGCGTTGCACAAAGTATTTGGTTTACATCGTCAGACTTACGCCACTTTTCATTCTTATTTTTATGAAGCATTGTTTTCATTTCTTTCTTTCTTCTTTGGTGAGCTCCTTTAGCACTAAATCTGTAGAGACATCTGGGTTTCCGCAGTGTAGATGCCCCTTGCTAGTAACAGCGAGACCTATTCGGCCATGGCGAGTTATAGACTCATTTCATTTGTAGTATTTCAAGTATAGATGGAGCAATTGGTGTTTAGCGTGCAGGGTCCTAGCACCCCCACTACTCCACTCAGCGAGGTAGAATCAGCGAGCGAGTTTCCAACCTATATACGCGACCCGTGGTCGAGTAGGCACCATAAGCAATGCGAGTTTCCTCTCTAGAAAAACAGTTCCGTTTAGTCAGTCGCCATCACCGCCAAGAGACACGTTTTCGCAGTACGAGCAATGTACCGCATGTAATTTAATAAAGTTATTTGTTACTATGAAGTCTGACTAACGTCTCCCACCACTCATTATACAGCGGGCGTAGGCTGCTTATTATGTTTATTAATCGAGTATTGGATTCCTACAAGCGTGCGATAGGCGGGAATTTTCAAATTTAGTTGTACTCAAGCCTATATATTTCACAACTTTCTAGGGATTCACATGTCATTAAAGCGTGAGAGGTTCAAAGCATGAGGTGTATGAATAACTAACATTACTAGGTGAAGAGGAAAGGGGTAACAGAAACTAAACAAGCAATTCACAGTTTTAAAGGAATTTAAGAATAGAATGACAAGCAGAATCATTAGGGTCGCAGAGAAAGCTCTCCACACCGAATGAAGGGAATCGTCTCATTTTAATTAAGGATTTTTCAAGTATTTTTCTCTATTCGTTGAAATGGGGACAGGCCCACAGAACATGATCAATATCCTCGTCAAAGTTTCCACAAGGACATTACCCAGATTCTACCAAATTCTTCCTAGCTAAGCTACTGGCGAGAGCATAATGGTTACTCCTAAGGCGTGATATATTGACAATATCACTTCTTTTTTCACATTGAGACTCGAAAAAGCAAGGTTTTGGTGAATCCAAAAAATAGTAATCAAAATACCACTCTTCTATGCTCACTGTCCTCTTTTAAGTCAGCATTAAACAGATTGTGCAGTTTATCAGAAATATATTTATAAAAGTCAGTATAAGGGATTCTGACTTCTAAAGGAGTACCGGTAGTTAGAGCAAATCTGGTGAACTTGTCTGAAAGTTCTTTTCCAAAAATACCTTCATGTGCAGACAATATGCTGCGAGAGAGGCTACTATATGGCAGGGGATATTTCTTTTTCTATGATAATATCCAAAGCTTCAGAGATGGCAACAGCTTCAGCGGTAAAAATGGAGGAATGGTGGAGGATTTTATATTGTTTGAAAATTTGGAGAGAAGGACATGTAATTCCTGTTAATTGAGTATCATCTTTCTTGGAGTCGTCTGTATAAAAAATAGCTTCATTTTTAAGATTGATTTTTATATAGTGATTGACATCCAGATTTGGAGAAGGGCTATACATCAACATTTCATCGATATGTAGATTAACGTTAGGAGTTTCAAATTCAAGGGAATAATCCAATAGATAATTGACGAGAGTATATGAATACATGATTTTAGTTTCAAATTTTTTAAGGTAAATATATGCGTTTAGTAAAGAAAAGGTCTTTCTGAAATTATAAGCGTTATTTCTAGCGGTGATAGTCTCTAGACGGTAAAGAGAGTCAAGCAGTTGATGATCTTCCATCAAGAAAACTTTCTGTAGACATTTTTTAGTTAGAAACTGCAATCGGCGGAACAAAGGAGGTTCTTTAAGTTCAGCAAACATAACTGGAATAGGCGTTGATCGACGGTAGCCAATATTCTTAAAATGTGGTTTTGGATTTTACAAATCTGATCATAGGATTTGGATTTATAAATCATTGAGGCTTGGCATTCATCTCAATGAAGCTTCTTATGAGAGTGTGGTGAAGCATACGCAAGGTTCTAGGGTCGGTCCCCCACCAAGTTCCTCTAAGGAATTTAATAATATTAATGACTTTATTGGTTCTTTAAATTAGCCGCGTAAAATGGAGTACCCAGGTTAATTCACAATCAAATGTTACTCCCATGAAGACAACTTCATAAGAGAGGTAAATTCGCTGATTATTTAATAAAACATGTATTTCACGAGGGGTGCGATTCTTGTTTGAATTAAATATAACTAATTTAGTTTTATCAATAGAGACGTTAAGTCCTCTAGATTTTAGGAAATTTTGAAGTAAGTTGAGACTGTTCTGAAGGATGTAAATACATTCATCAAGGTTCCGTGACGAAAAGAAAATGTCGATATCATCAGCATATTGTAGAATTTTGCAAAGAGAGTGAATGCGTTTATGAATGTCTATTGTATAAATGTTATGTAACGTAGGGCTGGAGACGCATCCCTGAGGAAGAACTCTCTTGAATTTATAAAGGCCCTGATTTAAACCGTTTACTTTGAAGAAGACGTTTCTTCCTGTAGTCAGATTTTCAAAGAACCTGCATATTTTCCAGGGAACACCCATCTTTCGCATGTCATTAATTAAAATGCTCGGGACCACCCTGTCATAGGCCGCCTCTACATCAAGAAATAGAGCAATATAAAAATTTTCTGCAAAGGAGGTATGGATTTCTGTAGATAAAGTAGCCAAACCATCAGCACAGGATCAATTTTTCCTGAATCCAAATAGCGAATTGTGTATAAGCATCTGGTTTTCAAACTACCAGTTCAAACGGGTTGTGATTGATCTTTTAAGAAGATTTAGGAAGCAGGTGGTAAGTGCAATAGGCCGGAATTTAACCGAGTTCGGTTTAGGAATAAGAAAGACTAAGTATTTACTCCATGATTCAGGGAACGAGCCTTCATCTAAAATTAAATTATAAATTATTAGGACTTGATTGAGGATATTTTCTGGAAGATTTTGAATGATTTCATAATTAATTTTATCTAATCCTGGGGAGGATTTGGTTTTCGAGCTTTTAATGGCCCGTTTTAATTCCTGAAGCTAATATATATATATATATTTTTATGTTTTCTTAGCAGTAGCTTCAAATTTTTGGAGATCTAGGAAATTTTCATGAGAACAATTGTGCCGGTATCTACCAAGTTTGGCCCTCCTTATTCTCTTTAACTCAGAGCACTCCTCATCTTACCATGGAGGGGAATTTGAATAATCTCGCTTAGACTTATTTTCGATTTTGGGTCCAACTTTATGAAGGGCATTATCTATTAGTTCAAAAAGATTTAAGTAGGCTTGAAGAGCCGAAAAGAGCGTACCATCAGGCTGTTTATTTTTAAATTTTACTTCTTTAAGGGCATCATGAAAGGAACTGCAACAGACTTTTTAAAGGTTATATTTATGGGAAAAGAATTCAAAGTATAAACGAGAAATCTCAAAGGTAATCGAGATGGGAAAGTGATCACTACCACAGTTTATAAATTATTTTTTAACTATAGTTTGGAGATTCGTTTTAGTTAGGAAACTAATTAATTGTTTGAGGCTGACGTTTTTAAAAGAGAGACAGAATTAGAGAGAAGCTTTGAAGCAAGTTAATTGGAGAAAAGGGAGAGGACGAATGAATCCATGGCACAGTGGATTTATTTATTGTGCGATTGTTGTGTTGTTCCCCATGGTTTGCGTTTGTAAGGAAGGGAAATTAGAGAAGTTGAAGTGTTGGCTAGAGGGGACTTGGGATAAATTATGTTGGGATGGAACTGAGTGGATATAATTTTCAATGCCACCAGGAGAAGTTCGCTGTCTATTATATAAGAAGGCTGCAGATTTAATAGCAATGTTACGATAGGCTGCAATTTTCCGGATATCTTCTTCAGCAAGAAATTTGGGGATTTTTTATCACTAGCCCAGTGGGGCCAGCACAGTTTAAACATTGAGCGAGTTCAGACGCTTTAGGGCAAATTTGTCCCTCTTCTTGGGGCTATTTTAGCAACCATAACATATTTTTGGTTGGGAGACATAGGGGTCTACTCGACAGAAGTGGAAATAAAGTTTAATGTCCTCGGGAAGCGTTTGTTTTACCCTCGTTGTCTTTCCAGTCAAATCTTTTAGCCTCGGGAATGGGGACAGGGCTAATGTCACACTCCTTCAACTCTTCCATGGTCAGATCAGTTGGGACACCTCTAATGATATACCCATACGCGTAACTCTAAAGTGAAGAATAAAAGCTTTAAGGTTAGGGTTTATCTTTTCTAAATCATTCACAATTCTATTAGCTCCGGAACCAGATTTGCAAAGAATTGTGGTTCTACCTGGATCCTTTATCAAAATCCGGTAAACTTTTAGCATCTGCTGACCGGATTTCTAGTTTAAATTCACCATCCTTAATAGATGCCGAGTCCATAGTCTTTGAGATCTTCTTTAATAACACTTGTGTGGACACCCAACTTTATACAAGTTTTTACACACCCGGGTACCCACCCTCCTTTTTTTAATTTTTTAAATAATTATGAATTTGAAACCGATTCCTTGTCGCTTATCCCAATAAATAAATGGCAAAAGTGAATGTCAACGGCACAAAACACTTTAAGGCCATGTGAGCGTAACCTCAATTTTTTTCAAAACCAACTTACGTTCATACAAAACGCGTTTCTTAGTACTTCATATTTAGTTATCCAAATTATCAACTCGATATCGCGTTTCGTGTGAACGCAAGTTGGTTTTGACAAAAATGTGAAAAAATTTTTGAGGTTTCGCTCACATGGCCTTCAAACACACAAAACACCAAAACCATTCACATACTGTCCCTACGCAGCTGAAACTTCCTGCACAGGAACCGTCAAGATTACCCGTGCAGGATCTCGTCCTGGAACATCTCCAGGATCCTCCGAGGATTCTGTACAGGAATTTTCAACTGGGTAGTGGACCTTTCGAATAGAACGGTAACGTGACGTTACCAGTGGAAATTAACGCGTTAACGTTACCGTTACCTCTGAACCATCATTTTATCTCAATTCCAAACCAATGGTGTATATAGAATTTATTTAGGAATTTTCTTGGCAAGAGCAATCGAATGCAAAATATACATACGTCGCGGACACACACAGGGTACCCACAATAAACAATTAATTCAATTAATTCATTATCCGTAACACTATGTGTGCGGCAATCCGACGTGCAATATTGTGTGTTGGGTTGCCACGTAACCGTTCCGTTCGTGAGGTCCGCTACCCAGCTGAAAATTCCTGTACAGGAACATCGGAGGATCCTGGACACGTTCCTGCACAAGATCCTGCACGGGTGATCTTGACGGTTCCTTTACATGAAGTTTCAGCTGGGTAGGGACAGCCTGTGAATGGTTTTGGTGTTTTGTATTTTAAAGCCATGTGTGCGTAACCTCAAAATTTGCTTCACATTTTTGTCTTTTTTGTTACGCACGCATGGCTTTAAAATACACAAAATACAAAAAAAAATCACAGGCTGTCCCTACCCAGCTGAAACTTCCTGTACAGGAACCGTCAAGATCACCCGTGCAGGATCTCGTCGAGGAACATGTCCAGGATCCTCCGATGTTCTGTTTTCTTTCAATCAGCTGATTGATTATTATTGTCCGTAGCCTTTTTTAACAACTTCATAAACGCTTTAGTGTTCACTAATTTTGACTAAAAATGTAGTTTCTTAATTAATTTTAACCTCCGTTCTTTTACGCATGAGGTTATAAAAAAAAAAAAAAATTTTAAACTGACATTTCGACTTTTTTAACATAAAGAAATGTTATCTCTCATCGCTTTTTTTTTTTAAACTACGTAAACAGCCTTGAGAAAGACACAAAGCGTGTTGAAACGTCGGCCTTTTTTATATAGACACTTTTATTCAATTTTAATTAATAAAAGTGAAAATTTTAAAAAAGAACGAATGACCGAATCAATATTCATTTGCTCTATTTTGAAAAATTATCTACAAACTTTTCTTGGACGTAAACTTCAAATATATTCTTAAACATTTATAGAACATCCGAAAAACGTACAAAGTTGGACAAAATTACGTTTGAAGAATGTTCAATGTCGCAAAGATGCCATAAAAAAGTTTTTGGATCATATATTATACACGTTTTTGGAACGTAATTTGGCCTGACCTAGGACATTTTTAGAATGTTATAAAAAATTAAAATATTTTACATAATTCAAAAACATTCTTTGCAAACTTCATTTATGAACATGAAAAGAAGATTTTCTGGAAAACCCCACCTTTATTGGGCAAATGTGCAAACTTCTCTCATTTTTTTTGTATCTTTCGTTGTTTCTGAGAAAAAATGCGGTAATTTGACTTTATGAAAAAAAAATATTCCTGGCCACCAAAATGGTTTAGCCTACATGAAACTCACAGGATGTCTTTCTTATAGAAGGGCAAATAAAAAAAATATAAATGTATACAACATTTCAAAACATTATTTTTCTTATAGGAACTCAAATAAATAAACAAAGGATAAATTAAGGAAATTCAAATAATTTTAATTAAAGGTATTAAAGAATAATTATCAATTTAGAAAATTGTAGAAAGTAAAAAAATTTAGTGAAACTGAAGACAATTCAAAATATTTCAGAGAATTCAAGAATTTAAGAAAATTCAAATAATTTAAGAGAATTCAGGGATATCATTTTTTTTAAATCAAGAGAGGTAAAAGAATTCAACGAAATTCAAGAACGCTGAAAAAGTTCAAGCAAAAATAAATGAATGCAAAGGATTTACAAACATTCCATTCAATCATTTGAAATGTTTTCAAAACTTTTTCAATTTCGTTTTAAAATTCGTTTTTGAAAATAAAAAACCATTTGAAATTTCCCAAGGAATCTTTAAGAAAACTTCTTATTTTCTTAACTCCCTTCAAAATTCCTAAAAAGCTTGTTTTTTTTTCGAAATCTTAAAAAATGTAAATTTTGGTTAACATTTTGAAGAATATTTTCAAAACTTCTACATCTCACTTGAACTTACTCGAATTTTGTCCAAAATGTTGTAATCTTGCAAAATTGAAAAGATTTTACTTTAAAATTTTTTATATTTTTTGGGGGTTTGAAAACTTTTTCAAGTTTCTCTTAAAATTCGTTTTCGAAACTTAAAAACTATTTTAAATTTCCCCAAGAACCTTGAGAAAAATTTTATTCTCTTGAAACTGTTCCAAATTCTTTAAAATCTTGTTTTCTCGAAATCTTCAAGAATCCAAATTTGCGTTTAAATTTTTTCAAAGTCTCATGTGGATATTAATTATTTTCGAATCTTTTTAAAACTTCCAAATATGTTTGGAAATAATTGAAAGTATTCCTTTTATTTAAATCTTTCAAAATAACAAAGTCTTAATATCTTTCAGATTATTTTTCAAACCTATTTCGAAAACTTCAAAAGTTGGAATTAATCTTTTAAAATTAAGACTAAACCATTCAACACTTTTCCAAAAATATTATTGCTGGTACCCGTAATTTTTGGTTACTGGTAGTAACCATTTTTTTTACTCAATTCAATTTTTCTCATCTTTTTTAAAATGAAAAAAATATAATAATAAAATAAAACATGGATATAGGATATGTATCGGATTTTTTTTTGAATTTTACACAATAATTTACATTAAATTGTACAGTTTAAAGATAAGTTAAAAACTTAATATATGTACACTGGTGTTTATTATGTGATATTATAGATTTTTAATAAATACGATAAGGTAATAATGATAAGATAATGATTTAGATTATTTTATATCTAAATTTCGCTATTTATATTCCAGGTACTTGTTTCTTTTCTGAAAAACATAAAACAGAATTTCACATTAATTTCTCGTTCTATAAAAAGAGATATTCTAATCGGATTTCAACTTACGATTCCGGTTTGTTCTTTTCATTCCACTTGCATCTTTTTGCATTACTTAATTTGTTGCGTATGGTATTATTAATTATACCATTTGCCCCTCTAATTTCCGGAAATCGGCGTCTTGCGTATGCTGCAATATTTTTAAAAATGAAAAATTGGTAGTTTTCATATTTTCCGAACCCTCATTTCATGCTTAGCTCCACCTCTTTCTCAACTTTTTCATCCTCTACTTCCCCCTCTACTGGCATCCCCAGCTAACACTCCCTTCTCCGACTTCTTTTTTCCACCCTCACTTCATCTTCCCTACTCTTCCTCATTTCTAATAATTTCTCCTACTTCCCCTTAATCACCTCCTCTCTCTCAATTCCGCCTCTGCCCTACCCTCCTTTCCCCTACTTCAACTACTTCTCCTACCCTCACTTCCCCTTCAACCCCCCTCATTTCCTCTACTACTCCCTCAATTCCCCTCCCTGTATTTCACCTACTTCAGCTACTTCTTCTACCATCATTTTCTCCCACTTTCCCTCACTTCCCCTATTTTCTCTTCTCTCATTTTCCTTACTTCGACTATTTCCCCTACCCTCATTTCCTCTACTCCCACTCACTTCTCCACCACTCACTCCGAATTTTATCATTTTCCCTACTTCCACTCCCCATATTTGCCCTACTTCAACTACTTATCCTACCCTAATATCCCTCAACATCCCCTACACCCTCCCTCCGTTGCCACTCACTTCTCCTGCTCCCCCTCTACTCATTTCCTCTACTCCTTCTTCAAATTCTCCTACTTCCCCTCACTGTATTTCACCTACTTCAGAAACTTCCTCCACGTTCATTTCCTCTCACTTCCCCTCACTTCCACTATTTCCTCTCCTCTTATTTTCTCTAGTTCACCTACTTTCCCTACCCTCATTTCCTCTACTTCCACTATTTCCTATTCTCTCATTCCCCCTACTTCAACTACTTCCTCTACCTTCCTATCGTCTCACTACGCGCGCCTTACTTCCACTATTTCCACTACTCTAATTTTCCCCACTTTAACTGCCTCTCTTATCCTCATTTACCCTCAGTTCCACTATTTTCCTTTCCCTCATTTTCCCTACATCAACTACTTCCCATACCCTCGTTTCTCCTCACTTTCTCTACTTCCCTTCACTTCCACTACTTTCCCACTGATCGTGTTCTCCTCCAATAATTTGCCCTCACTTCCTCTACCTCCCCTTCCATAAAAAAAATTAATTATATAATTTAAAAGAATATTATTTTCTTGATAAATATCAATGACAGTATTATCAAATTCGTTATTAAAATATTGATTTTATATTATATTCGACAATCTCGATACTGTTCCTCATCTGCTCGAGAATTTTGAACCTCTATGGAAAGGTCAGGGAATTTCTGTAAGAAACATTTTAAGTAACTGTCAAAAATAATTTTTCCCTTAGATTACTTTTTAGGGTTTCGTAGCACCGGGCAGAAACTCTTATAGTTTCGGTTGAGTGTTCGTCTACTACTTTCTCTTCTCTTATTTTCCCTACTTCAACTACATCCCCTACCCTCATTTCCTCTACTTCCCCTTGCTTCCGCTATTTCCTCTTCTGTCATTTTCTCTACTTCAACTATTTTCCCTACCCTTATTAGGATTTATTTCTATTTCCCCTCCACTCACTCCGCGTCTCCTCATTTCCCATACTTCAACTACTTTCTCTACCCTCATTTCCTCTCCTACGCCTTACGTCCACTGTTTCCACTACTCTAATTTTCCCTACTTTCACTACTTCTTTTATCCTCATTTACCCTCACTTGCACTATTTTCCTTTCTCTCATTCTCCCTGCATCAACTACTTCCCATATCCTCCTTTCTCCTCACTTTCTCTACTTCCCTTTACTTCCACTACTTTCCCACTGATCGTGTTCCCTACTTGTCCTCCAATAATTTGCCCTCACTTCCTCTACCTCCCCTTCCATCAAAAAATTAATTATATAATTTAAAAAAAAATGATTTTCTTGATAAATATCAAATGACAGTATTCTCAAATTTTTTATTAAAACATTGATTTTATATTATATTCGACAATCTCGATACTGTCCCTCGTCTTCTCAAGAATTTTGCACCTCTATGGAAAACTCAGGGAATTTCTATAAGAAGCCCTTTCCTCTCCTCTCTTTTTCCCTACTTTAACTACTTCCCCTACCCTCATTTCCTCTATTTCCCCTCCACTCACTCCGCGTCTCATTTCCCCTACTACAACTACTTTCTCGACCCTCATTTCCTCTCACTACGCCTTACGTCCACTATTTCTACTTCTCTAATTTTCCTCACTTCCACTATTTTCCTTTCCCTTACTTTCCCTACATCAACTACTTCCCATACCCTCATTTCTCCTCACTTTCTCTACTTCCCCTCCCATCACAAAATTAATTATATAATTTTAAAAAATTCTGTCCTTGGTGAATATCAAATGACAGTCAGGGAATTTCGGTAAGAAGCCCTTTAAGTAACTTTCAAAAATAATCAGGGCTTCGACACAGTCACTTTTTTCCCTTAAATCACTTTTTAGGGTTTTGTAGCACCGGACAGAAACTCTCGGGTGTTCGTCCGTCGGAACTGAGGGGAAATGAGCGAACGGAGAATTAGGTGAAGGGACAAGAAATGAGGTGAGGGAAGTAAGGAAAGTATGGAAATACAGGGAAAAGTGAGGAGTGCTGAGGGGTGGGTAAGTGAGGGGAGGGGGAATATGGAAAGTGAGAGGAAATGATGGGACAAGTAGGGGAATCAAGGTGAAATGAGGAGAGTGGAAGTAGAGGAAATGCTGGGAAGGGAAGTAGGGGAAAATAGTGATGGGGAAATATGAGAAGTGAGGGGAGATGAAATATGGAAAGTGAGGAGAATGAGGGGAGGGGTAGTAGGGGAAGTGAGGGAAAATCATGAGGGAGGATGTAGGGGCTAGTAAGGGCGTTTCCAGTAGGACCTCCATTGTGGAGGTGCTAGCGGAACAGTTTTCACATATAGGGATGGTTTTTGGTTCATTTTTTTTACAGTTCTCAGAAGAACCCTTAAACAGCTGTAAAATGTCTAGTCGTTTATCGACTTTTTCAATTTTTAAGGTTTCGTAGCCTCAGCTGAAAAACCTTATAGTTTCGGTCAGGTATCCATCCGTCCGCCATACTTTTTCCCAGGAGGGGAGAAGTAGGGAGAATGAGGAGAGGGAAAGTAGGGAAAGTGAAGGGAATGAGGGTTGAGGGAATAAGGGAAACGAGGTTTGAGAAAATGAAGGGTGAGGAAGTGAGAGGAAATTCGGAGAGAAGTAAGGGAAGTGGAGGGAAGTGAGGAGAGGAAAGTAGGATAAGCGAGGGAAAATGAGAGGATTAGAAGCGATGAATGAAGTGAGGGGAGGGGAAGTAGGGAAAGTGTGGGGAAATGAGAGGAGAAGTAGGGGAAGCGAGGGGAAATGAGGGGAGGAAAAGTATGGTAAGCGTGGGGAAGTGAGGAGAAGGGCAGGGATGGGAAGCGAAGGGTGAAAATCTATCTCATGATCATTCCCGATCCTTCCGTAGGATCAAAGATACACATTTCTAATTCTAAAAATCTCTGTCATTGTCATTCCCGATCCTTCCGTAGGATCAGAGATACAAATTTTGCAATCTGAATCAATGTTCCTCTCGATAATCCCCGTATGATCGAAGAGAAACTTAAAATTGATTTAAGAAATCTTTCCTTCGACCCCTGGATGTAGGATCAGAGAAACAATTAAAATTTCTCTAAACCAATCTGTCTTACGATCCTTCACGATCCCTCCCTGTCGGATTAGAGAAAAAATTAAAATTCCTTCAAACAAATGTATTTCACGATCCTTCCGTAGCATCAGAGATACACATGTCTAATTCTAAAAATCTATCTCATGATCATTCCCGATCCTTCCGCAGGATAAGAATACGAATTTTTTCTTTCAAAGAAATCTTCCCATCGAATCGTCCCTGTAGGATCAGAGAAGCAATTCAAATTTCTTTGAAAGATCTATCTCACAATCCTCACCGATCCTTCCGTAGGATCAGAGATACGAACTTTTCAATTAGAATCAATCTTTCTCTCGATAATCCCCGTAGGATCGAAGAGAAACTTAAAATTCCATTTAGGAAATCTTTCTCTCGATACTCCCGGCGGATTAGAGAAAGAATTAAAATTCCTTCGAAGGAATCTATCTCACGCTCCTTTTCCTATCCTTTCGTAGGTTCAGAGGTGCGAATATTTTAATTAAAACAAATCTTTCTTTTTACCATCCCTGTAGGATTGGAGAAAGACTTGAAATTTCTTTAAAAATGTCTATCTCACGATCCTTCCCGATCCTTCCGAAGGATTAGGAATACGAATTTTTTCTTTCAAAGAAATCTTTTCCCCGATGCCTCTCTCTAGGATCAGAGAAACAATTGAAATTTCTTCAAACAAATCTATTTCACAATCCTTCCATAGGATCAGAGATACGAATTTTTTAAATAAGACCAATCTTTCTCTGGTTCATCCTTGCAGGATTTTTTAAAACAATTGGAATTTCTTTAGGCAAATATGTCGCACGATCTTTACCGATCCTTCCGTAGGATCAGACACGAATTTTTTTAAATATAAATCCACCTTTCTCTCGTTAATCTCCGCAGGATCGAAGAAAAACTTAAAATTCCATTTAAGAAATCTTCCTCTCGATTCTCCCAGTAAAATCAGAGAAAGAATTGAAATTCCTCTGAACCTGTCTATTTCACGATCCTCACGGATTATTCCGTAGGATCAGAGATATGAATTTTTTATTTATGTCCAATCTTTCTCTCGATCATCCTTGTAGGATCAGAGAAACAATACAAATTTTTTTGAACAAATCTGTCACATGATCCTTACCGATCCTTGCGTAGGATCAGAGATACGAATTTTTTTACTTAAATCAATCTTTCTCTCGATAATCTTCCCAGGATCGAAAAGAAACTTGAAATTCCATTAAAGAAATCTTTCTCGCGATTCTTCCTGTAGGATCAGAGAAAGAATTAATATTCCTTTGAACACATTTATCTCAAGATCTTAACCAATCCTTCCGTAGGATCAGAGATACGAATTCTTCAGTTGAAAACGATCTTTTTCTCAATAATCCCCGTAAGGATCGAAAAGAAACTTGAAATCCATTAAGGAAATATTTATCTTGATCATCCCTGTAGGATCAGAGACAAAATCAAGATTCCTTTGAACACATATATCTCACGGTTCTTACTGATCCTTCCGTAGGATCAGAGATACGAATTGTTTAATTCAAATTAATCTTTCTCTCGATAATCCCCGTAAGGATCGAAGAGAAACTTAAAATTTCATTCAAGAAATCTTTCTCTCGATCCTCCCTGTAGGATCAGAGAAAGAACTAATATTTCTTTAAGCAAATCTATCTCCCGATCCTTCCGTAAGAGCAGAGATACGAATTGTTTAATGCAAGCATATCTTCTCTCTATCATCCCCGCAGCTTCAGAGAAATAATTAAAATTTCTTTTAACAAATCTATCTCTCGATTCTCCTTGTAGGATCAAAGACAAAAATTAAAATTCCTTCAAACAATATTTATCTCTCGATTCTTCGTGTAGGATTAGAACAAGAATTAAAATATCTTGAGAATATTTTGTTCGAAATTTTCAAAAATCGAAGTTTAAAATTTCTAAGAGTCTTTTTAGGTTCAAAATTATTTTTTTGGCTACTTCAAAATTTCTAAATATCTTTTAAAATGATTCAAAATTTTCCTAAAATTTTTTAAAAATCTTTTGAGAGTTAATAGTTGCCTTAAAATCTTTCAGATTCTTTTTGACAATTTTCGAAATATTTTAAAATGTTTTCAAATCTTTTTGAATGATCGCTCAAAACGAATGCGTAGAAATGAATAATCATTTCAAATTTTCTCAGGAATCTTAGGCAAAATTTTTTATTTTCTTTATACCTTTTCAAATTTTCAAAAAGCTTCTAAATATTTTGTTTAAAATCTTAAAAAATACGTTTTTAATGTTTTGTAATCTTTTTGAGCTTAAAAATATTTTTAGGAATTTGTCTAAACTTCTAAATATCTTTAAATAAAGAATGAAAATTCTTTGAAACAAATATTTCCGACGATCCTCGTCTTGGTTAGAAGCCGCAAGTAAGAGCGTAACTTATTTTTTTTCAGGTAACTTTGAAATATTTTTTTTTATATTATTCAAATTTTTCTTTTTTTTTGATTTTTGAAAATGAAAACAGTTGCCTTGAAATATTGCAGTTTCTTCTTGGATATTTTGTGAATCTTTTGAAATTGTTTTAAATCTTTTTTAATAATCTCTTGAAATTATGTATTTTTAAAATAAATAATCATTTTTAATTTTGCAATTCTTTGTAGCACACTTGAATTCAGTAGAATTGAATACTACTTAAATTTGTTTGAACTCAGTTGACTGGTTACTTCATTCTCTTTTATTTATTATTAACGAACCACTTAAATCTTCTCCGTACTTTAACCAACGGAAAGTATTATGAAAACCTCGCAAGTGGTCCATTTGATTTTAAAACTTTTAAATCTCTTAAGCTCGATTCAAGAAACCTGAAAAAGAAATAGCCTCATTTCTCCAAAGCATTTCCCATTTTTTTTTATTTTTGCTCGTTTCACTTATCGCCTTTAAAGCCACTATTTGCATTTTTTCACTATAATTGCAAGCTCATTTTTTCACGGAATTGAGTAAAAATATCTTTTCGATGACTTTTTGCTGTAGCACATTGCAAATTTACAAATTTTAATAATTTTTAAAACAATTTTCATTAAAAAATTCAGAGTTTAGATATTCGAAATATTGTTCTTAACTTTTTAGAAGAACCATTTACTTAAGATTTACAAATTTATCAAAGAGTCTTATATCTGTGATGAAGCAATCTGGAAATAATTTGCACTGGGTGAAAATAATTTTAAAAACAATTTTATGATGTTATGAATGAATTAACTGACAAAAGTCATTTTTTGGGATTAGCAATGTTTATTTCATTAAAATCCAGAATTGTTGTATAAAATGTGAGATAGATTAATATTTAATTAACTAAGAATATCTTTCCGATGACTCTATGCTATATTAGTTTACCAATTTATATGTTTAAATAATTTTGTAAACAATTTTATTAAGAAATTTAGAGTTTGATCCAAATTGTGAATTTGTTTATAAAAACTGTTCAAAAAATTAGTAATCATTGTCAATTTAAAAATTATTATGGCAATGAGTAATTAGAAATATGTTCTTAGCTGATTTCGTGAACAAAAATTGAGCCTATTTTTTCAAAAATCAAACCTTCATTTTGTTTGCAAATATTGCTCAAATAATTAATAATTGTCAATTCAAAAGTATGATAACAAAAAATCAACACTAAGATTTGTTTAGTTGATTCCGTAAAAAAAGCTCGAGCCTGTTAATCGAAAAATAGTCAAACTTTGAATTTGTTTATGTAAAAAAATGAGTATTCTACGGAAAATATCAGAACTGTAATTTTTTTATAAAAATTGTTTAGACAATTGCCAAATGGCATCTATTTTCATCATTTTGGGCTATTTTGAAAGCTAAATTTCTACAGAATTTTATTAATTTTCCAGCATGAATAAAAAAATTTTCTGGAATGTTGCAGAAAGTTAAAGTTTGAGTGAAATAAGTGCGAAAATTTCAATATTACTTTTTGTAAGAAAATATTTTTTTGTAAATTATATGAAATATATAATCATGAAGTTTTTGTAAAATTTCCGCAACATAATTTATTAAATTTGTTTCATGATTTTATTTTGGATCTAAACCTTTACAAATAAATCCAATCCTTCATGATTTACTATTTAAAGAACATTTTTTTTAAATATTTAAATAATTTAAATCAAAATTAATCAGAAAAGATCAGAATTGTGCGTTTAACTCTTTTCTGAAGATTGATTAAATTCTCCTAATTTTAATTATTTCAGAGCTAAAAGTTTTTCTATTTTAAATGTTGAAAATATCGTAAAAATAGTTTAAATTTTAATATTACTTTTTGTAAGAAAATTTTTTTTGTAAATATATGAAATATATAATCATGAAGTTCTTGTAAAGTTTCCGCAATATAATTTATTAACTTTTTTTCATGATTTGCTTGCAGATGAATTTTTAAAATATTTTTCTAACTTGTTTGTTACAAATTAAACTTTTTGATGTATGGTAGTAATATTAAAATTAAAACTATTTTTACGATATTTTCCACATTTCAAATAGAAAAACTTTTAGCTCTGAAATAATTTAAATTAAGAGAATTTAATCAATCTTCAAGAAAGAGTTAAACACACAATTCTGAATTTTTCTGATTAATTTTCAGTTTAATTATTTAAATATTTAAAAAAATGTTCTTTAAATAGTAAATCATGAAGGCTTGGATTTATTTGTGAAGGTTTAGATCCAAAATAAAAGTTACAAATTTATTTAAAAATGAGTGAAAAAAATGTTAAAGACCTTTGTAGAATATAATAGGAGTTTTAATAGATTTTAGCCATTTCCAATTATGATTCTATGCACGTGGTAATTTTTAATTAAAATAATCGCCCTTCTTGCCAAGGAATTCAATGAAATGCTCATCCTCGACCCAGGAGAACAGTAGCCACTAACCTGAAAAAAATTTTCCTAGAATTAACTCCTTATTTCTAAAATTTGTTTTTTAAATCATATCCTTCAATAAAAAATCATAAAAATTATTATTTTATTTTGAATTAGGTTTTTAAATTTTTATCATAATAAAAAAAATAATGTTTCCGCAAAGAAACATAAGCTTTAATTTAGTATTGTTTCTATATTTGTTTATAACATACAAATATAAAAATTGTTTTCCCAAGTGATATTTTGGTACGTTTTTTAATTTTCTTTATAAAATGATGAGAGAGCAGAAGCAACTTCATATAAAAGGTCTTTATACTTTGCAGTGTTACGGTTTTTTTTTCATTTTAAAAGTTAACGTCGGGGGTTGAAGCTTTTGGAAACGGTGCATTAAAATCTAATGAAGAAGATCAAAGAGTTCCTTCTGAAAGGAAGCAGCCTGTAAGAGATTCTTAATCCAAATTAACTCTGATGAAAATTTTAGAGTCAGGAAATATCTAATATTTTTCACTATTTTTTTTATTTAAAAATTCGATTTAAATTTTATTTTATTTAAAAACACCTAATATTATATACATATTTTTTTTATAACTTCTTAAGTTATTTTCAACTAACGTCACT
This sequence comes from Andricus grossulariae, assembly GCA_011634705.1. Classification (NCBI taxonomy): domain Eukaryota; kingdom Metazoa; phylum Arthropoda; class Insecta; order Hymenoptera; family Cynipidae; genus Andricus; species Andricus grossulariae. The sequence goes on from JAABKJ010007545.1 coordinate 165,143,474, forward strand.
TTAAGGACTCTTTGTCTATAAATTTCTAATTAGGATGTCTTCCTAATAATTATAAGACAGTTGCTAACGAGCACAAACTCTGTATAAACAAGGACGTAGTAAACGAAAATGACATATACTCAGGATTCTAGAATTTAATTAATCACCAAAATAGATTAATTTTTTTCAATATTTATTATTTCATTCTACTTATTTCTTTTTTATTGTTGAATTATCAATTAATTAATAATTTTGAAATTAAAACTTAAAGTTGCTTCAATTTGGAAGATTTTAAGTTGAAACCTTTTGACTTTTTATCTTCAAAATCATCCAAACTAAAGAATTTTTGAATTAGAAAATTAAAGAATTTAATATTGCGATTCTTAAAAATTGAAGTACATATTTCAAAAAAAACTTTCAAAACTGTATCATTTTTAAATATACACATTTCAAATTGATAAATCTTCAATTGTAAATCTTAAGAAATGAAGAAGTTGAATAGCAAATCCTTAAAATGTTTAAATTTCAAGTTAAATTAACAAATTCTAAAATTATAGGAATGAATATTGAAAATATTCTCATTTTTTAGGTATGGTTCCATTTTTTCAAAAGGTACTTAATAATAATAATTTTCGAATTCACTCATTCACTTTGTGCAAAAGCTTAAATTTGTTAATTTCAATGACCGGAAAAGAAATTCAGAAATTTTGGTTAAATATTCTGGCAGATGACTGCAAATTTCTTACTGACCCAATTTTGAAATTGATGAAAATTTTTGAATGAAAAAAAAAACAAAATAAATAAAAACAAAAAAAAATAATAAAATTTTAAATAGATATAGGAATTTCAAAATGCTGAGAAATATCCGATGCAATTTTGGGATGATAACAAAATTTAAAAAGTTATTTTTAAAATTATGAATTTTTTAAAAAGAGATTCATAAGTAGTGATTAAGATTTTTTTTCAAACGATCTTAATGACGTTTTTTGATTTAACACAATTTGCAAAAGATCTAGGATTTTTAATCTTTTTAAAAAATACTAAAAACCAGAAATATTCAATAATCGTAAAGACTTATAAAAATTTAGGCAAACTTCGTTATTCTTATACGTTTTTTTTCTTTGTCATCTTATTTTCAAACAGGCTTAAAATTTTCTAAATAAAAAAACCATTTCTAGTTCTGATTAATGATTAAAATTCATAATTGATCAATAGTTTTCAGCTAAATTTACAATATTTATTGAGGATAAATTTTATAATTTGATGATTCCAATTTAAAATTACAGTTTTTTGAAGCAAATTGATAAAATAGTTTATTTTTTAAGGCCTTGAAAATGAATTGTTCATTTTGAAAAACTTGAATTCGAAAATATTTTCATTAGGTTTCTTAATTTGTATATGCTCAATTAGAAACAAGGTTGAAAATTTAAAAAATTTAATTATTTAATATTATAAATCTTTGAAATTTAACTCCATACTAAAAAAAAAGGTTCCAAATTGCATCATTTTAAATTATAAACATTCGAAATTAATAAATCTTCAATTGTAAATCTTGAGGAATGAAGATTTTTAAATTACAAGTAGGTAAAATTGAAAAAAAACTTATTGTAAATATTCAGAATTTAACTATTCTAAAAAAACTTTTCAACTTACATGCCTTTAAAATATAAAATTTAAGAATTGAATAACTTGCAATTTTATATTTTCAAAATTAAAGAATTTTTAATTATACCTTCTAAAAATTGTAGAAGTTTGAATTGCAAATCTTCAAAATTGTAGAGTTTTTGACTTTTTTAATTTGCAATAAGAAATTATGCACATGTAAAATTTGTTCAAATTCCAAAATTTAGAATGAAAAATCGACGTTTGATCTTAAAAATCATGAAAATTTAAGAATTTTTATATATAAAACTCTAAATTTGAATATTTTTCAATTGTAAATCTTCAAAATCGAACTATTAGAAAAAATGTTTAAAATTACATACCTTTATAATATAAATTTCAAAAATGGAATAATTCGCTATTTTATATTTTCCTGATTCCAAAATTTTCAATAGTAACTCTTTAAAATTGTAGAGCTTTAAATAGAAAATGTTTAAAATTAAAGATTGTCCAATTTTTCAAATTTCCAATAAAAAACTAATTAAAAATTTTATAATTTTGATTATTATATTCGACATTTCTTCAATTTAGAAGATTTAGAAATGAAAACTTGACGTTTGATCTTTAAAATCATCCAAATTTAAGAATTTTTATTGATTAAACTTTAAAATTGAAGAGTTTGCAATTTTAGATCTTTAAAATTACTATATTGGAAAAATAGAACTTTAAAAATCACATACCTTTAAAATATGTGTAATTATTTAAAATAGAATAATTTGAAATTCTATATTTTCAAAATTCAAAAATGTTAAATTGCCAGTTTTACATTTAAAAACTCTGTAATGTTGATTATTTACATTTAATTATTCCTCTATTTGGAAAATTTATTATTGAAAGCACTTGACTTTTGATCTTCAAAATAATTCAAACTAAGGTATTTTTATTTGTACATTTTTAAAATTGAAGGGAATTTGATTACGGAAATTGAAAAATTAAAAATTATACAATTTTTAAGGTTTATTATTAGAAATTCTCTAATTTTGATGATTCACTTTTAAAATTTATTCAAATTGGAAAAAGGATTAAAAACTCGACTTTTGATCTTCGAAATCATCAAAATTGAAGAATTTTTATCTATACAACTTTAAAATTGAAGACTTTCCAATTGTTAATCCTCAAAATTGAACAAAAAACAAAAAAAAAAAAACAAAAAATGTTTAAAATTACATACCTCTGAAATATAAATCTTGAAAATTCAATAATTTGCTATTTTGAAAATTTGAAAATTTTCAATCATAACTCTTCAAAATCGTAGAACACTAAACCTCACATCATTAGAATTGAAGAGCATTTTAAATATAAAAATAAAAAATTATGCAAGTTTTAAGTTTTCAGTTGCAATTTTTTTAAAATTTTGATAATTCACATTCAAAAATGTCTTTAATTTGGAAGATTTGAAATTTAAAACTTGACTCTTGATCTTCAAACTCATTAAAATTTGAGAATTTTCATTTTTGAGTCTTTAAAACTAAAGAGTTTTCAATTGTAGCCCTTCAAAATTATGGAACTTTTAATTCTAAATCTTCAAAATTTGAGACCTTTAAATTCTTCAAATTGTTTATTAAAAATGAAGTAAGTTTTCACGTTTACAATTAAAAACGATTCAAGTTTTAAGTGTAACAATGAAAGATTCTGTAATTTTGATGATTTATATTGCAAACTTCTTCTATTCAGAAGATTTGTTATTCAAAAAATTTCCATTTCGATCTTCAGAATCTTCCAAATTTAAGACTTTTTACCTACAAATCTTTAACGTTGAAGAGTTTTTAATTTTACATCTAAAATTGAACAGTTTTCAATTGTAAATTTATAAAATCGTTAAACTTTGATAATTAATCCTAAAAATTAAAGAGCTTTTTATTTCGAAAATATATAATTAAAAATTATGTAAGTTTTAGGGGTTACAATATAGAAGCTCTAATTTTGATAATTCGCATTTTAAATTTCCTCGATTCGGAAGATTTCGAATTGATATCTTGACGTTTGACCTTTGAACTCATCAAAATTTAAGAATTTTTATCTTTGCATCTTAAAAATTAAAGGTTTTTCTAATTTCGAAAATTTATTATGGAAAATTATTCAAGTTTCAACTTTTACAATTAAAAGTTCTGTAATTTTTGTGATTTATATGTTAAGCTTCTTCTATTTGGAAGATTTATAATGAAAAGCTCTTGAATTTTAATCTTTAAACTCTTCCAAATTTGATCATTTTCATTTTTACTACCTAAACATTTTCTATTGTAAATCTTCAAAATTGAACTATTGAAAATATTCTTGTATTCATAGTTTGAATATTTTTCAATATAAAAAAATTGAACTGCTAAAAATTAACTGTACTAACATTTATGATTTTTCAGACTTATCAAATTGTTTTCCAATGTATTTTCACCAGTAGAAAAGCCTCAAGTACTTGAAAAAATTCTTTTCCAATTCCTGTATTTGACGAAAATGGGGAGAGATTTGAGACCACAAAAAATAAAAAATAAATGTACATGCTCAAAAATATAAAACTCATGAAAATAAGAATCATTTATAGCAAATTTTTTAATGATCGAGTTGAAAGCTTTCATCAATCCGTACCAAATTATTTCACTTTTTCAGAATCCTAATACACTTTACCATTAAGGTTTTTATGGTTGATTATGAACCAATCATTTGGATTATTACATTTTCCAATTAGGAAAAGAAACAATAAAAAATGTAATGTATTTCTAACATTGCTAATATTTAATGCATTCTTCTTTCAAAATTTTTTAGTAAAAAATAGATTTCTTTCAAGAAATTGAGGTGAAATTACTAAGACTGAATTAAAAGAATTCTGAAAATATTCATAAGCAAACCCTGCAGATTGGAACGAATCATGAGTTTAGTGTCTCAATTTAAAAATTTAAAAATTAAGATGAAAAAGAAATCTATTTTATCATGAATAATTGTATGCGAAATGAGCATGAAAAAGATTTACAGTTAAAAAAGAAAATAGAATTCCAAACTATCTCACTTTTCGTTCCTCATTTTATATATTGCACAGAGTTAGATTTAGAATTTCTCACCCAAATTTTAAAGACAAAACACGATTTTTCCGCAAAACTGTTGAATTCTCAGCCCAAAAATAGGAATTTTCAACAAAATGGGTAATTTTAAAACAAATAGTTGAATTTTAAACTAAAAGGGATTAATTTTCAAGCAAAAGGGAAATAGTTAAATAAGTTTAAATATTTTATTTTTGGTTACAAATTGATCTTTTTCAGTTGAAAATTCATGGATTTAGTTAAAAATTTGTCTCCTTTGGTAGAAAATCCATCTTTTTGGTTGAAAATTCATTTCTTTATCTGAAAATTCAACCGCTTGGTTGACAAAATTATTTTTTTTTTAGTTGAAAAGCAATTTTTTCAACTGAAAATTCAACTATTCCGTTTTTTTTTTAAGTTTAAACTGTGTGGTTCATAATTATTGTTTTTTAAATTCAACTATTTGGTTGAAAATGAAACTATTTGGTTAAAAATGCAACCATTTTATTTTTTGGTCGAAAATTCAACGGTTTTGCTTGAAATTCGTCCTTTGGTTTTGAAAATTAATTTTTTACAACAGCAAAGTCATCCTTTTTTGTTGAAAATTTAACTGCTTGTTGTTGGAAAATTAACTATTTAGTTGAAAAATCATTCTAGTTCCAAATTCAACTCTTTGGTTAAAAATTCTTTTTTTTTCATTGAAAAATAATTTTTTTTTTATTTACAATTTAACTATTCCCTTATTAGTTCAAAATATGTCTTTTTTTTTTTAAATTGAACTTTTTGGTTGATAAATCATCTTTCTTTCAAAATTTCAAGAAAAGAAAAGAAAGAAGATTTTCTGGTAAACCTTACATTTAATATATTTTTTGATTTTGTTTTACAATTTCTGTTTACATAAGGAAAATATCCTTTCAGCTTGATACGGATCAAACCATGTTTGAGGTCGGGAGATTTTTTTTCTGAAAATTTAATTGTGGCTTTTTTGAGAAAATCAATTTATTAATTTTGAAAATTAAAAATTTTTGAAAATTCAACTATTTAATTGAAAATTTGTGTATTTTTTAAAGATTCGTCATTTTTTGTGAAAACGTATTCTATTAGTTGAAACAGTACCTTTATGGGTCAAAAATTCATTTGTTATTGTTGAAGATTTAACTATTTTGATAAAAATGATTTTTTCCTTGTTAAAAATTTATTTTTTCAACTTAAAGTTTAAATATTCTATTTTTGGTTTCAAATTGATCTTTTTCAGTTGAAAATTCATGGATTTAGTAAAAAATCGGTCTTTTTTGGTAGAAAATTCATCGTTTTGGTTGAATATTTGGTTCAAAATTCATTATTTAAGTTGAAAGTTCATTCCTTTATCTGAAAATTTAACCGCTTGGTTAAAAAAATTGTTGTTTGTTGAAAAGCAATTTTTTGAACTTAAAATTTAACTATTCCTTTATCAGTTAAAAATGTTTTTTTTCTGAAAATTGAACTATTTGTTTGATAAATAATCTATTTGATAATCATCATAATTTGTAATACATTTTTTAATTAATTAGGCATTAATAATTAATATACAATTTTTTACAATAAAGAAACGGCTTCAATTATCAGACTTATTTTTATCAGAACGGGTTCGATCAAAAATGTTTTTTAATTAGATCCGACATTTCATTAATTAATAATGTATTAATCTTTCACTCTTCCAGACGAAATATAATTTATAGGAAGATAAATTGATGTAATTTTGTAATCGTGTCAAGAACTCTTTTTTAAAATTCGCACAACAAAGAATTGATTGATTTCATGTTTAATTACTTATTTGGGTTATAGCGAGCAGCTGATGAACTTCGTAACGCTTATCGCGGAATTGATACACTTCAATTGAAACAATAACGTCAGGATAGCGTTGAAATTTATTCGTGACATTTCTCACGAGGTTGCCAATTTCCTATCGAATTCCATGTTTTACACTAATTAATTCCATCAATTTCACTGTTTAATTAAGTAACCGTCGTTACTTCATCCACGGAATAATTACATTCATCTGAAAAAAGTGATTTACTTTCCTTCTGAGGAATATAAAGCCACAGAATATTTTTTTCTAACTATTTATCCATCAATATTTATTGCAATTATTCTTGTTTATTGAGAAAAAATCATTATTTTTTTATTTTTATTATCTAACGCTTTCAGATCAAGCCAAAAAAGGCAACTAAATTTAATTAGTTTTTAATTAATTGAAGTAAATTTAATTAATCATTTTAATTTAGGCAACTAAATAGTTGAACTTCAATTATGGATGCTCTGCTGCGGATTGCGACAAAAATGGTGAAAACCCCCGCCGTCAGAAATGGAATATCCCGCCAGCAATCTTTTATTTTTTATTTAAACTGAAAATTGCATTTTTCGTCGTAATCCGCAGCCGAGCATCCATAATTGAATTTCAACTATTTAGTTGTGAAATCATCTTTCTTAATTGAAAATTCACTTTCTTGTCGAATATTCATCATTTCAATTGAAAATTCATACTTTTGGTTGAAAATTAATTTTTTTCTTTGAAAATTCGACTATTTGGTTAAAAATGCAACTATTTTGTTGAAAGTTCCACTTTTCTTTTCTTTTTGAAAATCCATCATTATTGGTTGAAAATGATTTTTTTTTCTCGAAAATTCTGTGTTCTAAAAAATTCGTCATTTTGGCTTCAAAGTTGAACTATTTGGTGACAAGTTCAATTATTTGGTTGCAAATCCAACTGTTTGGTTAAAAAATATTATTTTTTCAAAAATGAACTATTTGGTTGAAAAATTATCTTTCTTGATTGAGAATTAACTTTCTTGTTGAAGATTCACCATTTTAGTTAAAAATTCATAACTTTGTTTGGATTTTTTTTTCTGTGGAAAATTAATTTTTTTAACTGAAAATTTAACTATTGTATTTTTGTTCGTAAATTTATTTTGTTCATTTGAAAATTCAACTATTTGGTTCAAAATAAAGTCATTTTAATTTTTTGTCGAAAATTAACTTGTTTGTTGAAAAATAAACTGTTTCATAAAAAATTCGCGTTTCTGGCTATAAAATTCAACGATTGTGTTAAAAGTTCAACTATTTTGTAGAAAATTCGTCTCTTTTGTTTAAAAATTTAACTTTTCGGTTGTAAATGCATTCAGAAATTCAATATCTCGGGGATATTCTTTTATTTTTCATTTAAACTGGAAATTGCATTTTTTGTCGCAATCCGCAACCGACCATCTATATTTGAAGTTCAACTATTTAGTTGTAGAATCATCATTCTTAATTGAAAATTCACTTTCTTGTCGAATACTCATAATTTTAATTGAAAATTCATATTTTTGGTTGAAAATTAAATTTTTTTCTCTGAAAATTCGACTATTTGGTTAAAACTGCAACTATTTTGTTGAAAAATGCAGTTTTTTTTTATTGTTTTTTTTTTAAATTCATCATTCTTGGTTGAAAATGAACTATTTGGTTTAAAGACTATCTTTCTTGTTTGAAAATTAACTTTCTTGTTGAAGTTTCATCATTTTATTTGAAAATTCATATCTTTGGTTGGGAATTCTTTTTTTTCGGTGGAAAATTAATTGTTTTAATTGAAAATTTAACTATTCTATTTTTGTTCAAAAATTTATTTTGTTTACTTGAAAATTCAAGTATATTGTTATTTTTTCAAATTCAACTATTTGGTTAAAAATGCAGCCATTTTTTTTTTTGGTCGAAAATTAACTTGTTTGTTGAAAATTCAATTGTCTCATAAAAAATTCGTGTTTCTGCCTATAAAATTTAACTATTGTGTTAAAAGTTCAACTATTTTGTTGAAAATTCATCTCTTTTGTTTGAAAGTTTAACTGTTTGGTTGTAAATGCATTCGGAAATTCAATATCTCTGGGTTATTCTTTTATTTTTTATTTTATCTGGAAATTGTATTTTTTGTCGCAATCCGCAGCTGAGAATGCGTATTCAAAGTTCAACTATTTGGATGTAAATGGAAACTTTTTTGGTTAATAATTATTGTTGTTGTTGAAAATTCAACTATTCCTTCGAAAAATCATCATTTTTCATTGAAAATTCATTTTCTTATTAAAGATTCATCATTCTTGTTTGAAAAATTATCTTTCTTATTCGAAAATCCAACTATATGGTTGATAATAATTAAATTTTTTTAATTCGACTATTTGGTTAGAAATGCAACCATTTGATTGAAAAATTATCTTTCTTTATTAAAAATCAGCCTTCTTGTTAAAGATTCATCATTTTAGTTGAAAATTCATATCTTTGGTTGACAATTTTTTTTTCTGTGGAAAATTAATTTTTCATACTGAAAACCCCATTAATTCCCTGATTAAAAATTATAATTTTTTGTTGAAAATTCGTCTTTTTAGTTTGAAAATTCATGTATTTGGTAGACATTTTCTTTTCGTTAGAAATGCAACTACTTGGTTAAAAATTATTCTGTTTTGTTGAGGATTCAACTATTTTGTTTAAAATTCGTCTTTTTTGGTTGAATTTAACTATTTTTTATTTGAAATTAGAATCTTCTCTATGTTGGAATATCGCAGCAATTATATTTTTCGTTGAAATTTGATTCTTTTGTCGAAAGCTTTTGTTTAAAGTTTAATATTGTTTATTCAAAACTTCGACAACTTGATTGAAAATTCATCTTTGTAGATTAAAAATTTAACTTGTTTGTTAAAAAATTAATTATTTTATTGAAAATTCACATTTTGCGTTAACAATTTAATTAGTTTGTGGTTAACGGTTGTGAGACGTGGCCATGAGTGGGACTTACCGCGGTCCTACTGGGAGCCGGTGTCATTTTTTAGATGGCAGTTACTCCCAGTGGGACCCTGCGGTGGTTGCTTATATGCGTGTGTGTGTTGTATGTATACATATATATGTATATGTATTATTTAAGTAGTATAGGCATTTTTTTTAAATTAAACCTTGTAGTTTTCCTATAAATAATCCCTGATGAGGAGATATAAATTGGCCTTAAAACATGTTGGTTCCCTGGTAGTATAAAAAGGATGGAGAAAGGAAAAAGTGAGATGTTTTGAATGAAGAATGCCTTAAATATCAGCAATGTTAGAAATACATAAAAATTTGTTGAATTGTTTTTTTTTCCTATTTGGAAAATGTAATAATCTAAATAGATTAGTTCTGAATCAACCATAAAGAAAATCAATTATTTTCATTGATTATGGAACTATTTCAATTGTAGATTCGTCGTAACTTTAGTTGAAAATTCATTTGTTTGGTTGAAAGTAAATTTTAATTAATTAATTGATTAAAGTTAATAATGAATTATGTGAGCTGACAAGGTCTCCTAATAAATACGACCTTTTCTAAGTTACTAGCAGTGGATATTATGATAAAAAACAAAATCACAACAAAAACGGTTTAAAATGGAAAATTATCGTTCTTATAAATAGACTAAATTTTCTTATAAATAAAAAATTATCGTTCATTAAATAGACATTTCCGTTGAAAAGAAAAAAAATCTGCAGTCTGAACGAATTCTGAATTGTGAAAACAATAAGATCCGTGTTGCTTAATTACCAACGATAATATTTAAATATACAACCCACCCCCGCAACCTGAATCAACAGTGTGACATGTCAACTTTATTCATTCATGTGGCGGCCATATTTTCTCCCTAAGAACATTCACTTCTCTACCTGGAGTTTGGTACTACTTAGAACGCAAGGCAAACGCACGCGCCGTAGCGCGGCCCGCGGAGCGGAATGGTTTGAGTCTGGAATCATCATAAGCTGTTCAGCGGGGCGACGTGATGCTCAACCGGAGGCTACTGTATTACGTTGCCTTGGTACATTTAAATCAAGTCCTCCATTTAAACCAGCCGACACTAAAACTTTATATGTAATTCTGTATACAATTTTTGGATAATTTAATAACGTATGTTATTGCGTAGATATCTGAACACCTATTATACTATTTGGAAGATTTTTAGGATTTTATTTTTATTTTGCAGAATTTTTTCAAAGATTTAGGAAACTTTGAAATGTATTCAGCAGTTATTGAAAATTTCGAAAATTCTGAAGGTTTCGAAATACAATTTTGAAGTTTTTTTAAAGGTTTTTGGGAAATTTAAAATTAAAGTCAATATCAATTTTTATTTTCAACTGTTGAAAATTTAATTTTCAATTTTCAGTGGTTGAAAATTGAAATAAATCGAAAATTCAAGTTTCAATTCTCAGCTGTTGAATATTGAAATAAATCAAAAATTCAATTTTCAACTGTATACAATTAAATACAATTGAAAATATAATGGCATTCTGTTTGAAAGGCAGTTGTTAAAAATAGAAATAAATTTTTTATTTAATTTTCAACTGTTGAAAACTGAAGAATATTTCAAATTTATTTTCCAACTATTTAAAATCCACCTGTGGAAGTTTCAATTTTTAATTTTCAATAACTTTCAACAGCTGCATTGAAACATGCGTTTTTTTCTGTTTTTTTAATTAAAGGAATTTGTAACAATTGTTATACTTTTTTTCAAGAAAAAAACTATTTGCTATCGACTATATATCAAAGTAGCTTCTCAGATATTATAAATTTCAGAGTATTCTTAAACCTTAAAAATGTATAACTGTCTGTTGCTACGGAATTTTCCGTAAGACTAACCAAGAATGGGGATGGGGACAATTTGACTTAAGGTCAAATTGTGTGTAGATCGCATTCATTTTACACACTCTACTGTCAACCATTCAAAAATTGTTATTAATCCGGTGGACAGGTATATACACATACACAGGGTATCGAGTCCCAATGGTCCAAAGTCAAGCGCGATATGCGAAGGTGGATCGGTCGAATGACAGTGACTAGGAGTGACGATTATTCAATAGAATATATTTGGAGAAGCATGCACGGTTCAGTGGAAGAACTTTTCTTTGATATTACACGCGCGCTTTTTTTTATTCACGCTAATGCATGCTCTCCCTTTTTGATACTTTGGCAATATTCCACGGCGCCTCATGAAAAATCGTGGCAAAATTGATACCTGAAATTTGACTGCAGATTCTTGTATAGTTGAAATGTAGAAATAGGTCCTGTACGTGACCATCACTTTCCTGGGATCCACTCTATATGCAAACAATCGTTGAAGGTGGCAAATACAGATTTTTTGTTAAGTGCAACGAACCTATTTGCCTGACAGACAAAAATGTTGTTAAAAAATGTAGATTTCCGAAAAATCTAAAAAATGGAAGTTCTTACGTTAAGATTCGTTCATTTGCTCACTTTAAAAAAATCAAAAGCGTCCAAAATTGCGTTTATTAAATATGTAATTACTTTTGCAATAATCAAGTAATAAGTTTCAAACTTTCAGAATATATGCCCCTTGCCACTCTTTAATATGTGTAAAACTTCAGTCCAAAAAGTTGTTACTATTTCCTAAAAGTCATTTGCTATTAAAAAAGTGTCTTATTTCAATTAAATTTCCGGCACTTTGGCACGTAAACTTAGTGGCAAAGCGAGCTTTAACATTTAAACTGCACAAAAGTAGTTACAAAAGAATGCTAAATTTTGTTATCATAAACAAATTAAATATAGTGCCCTCCCACCTATCATGAAAGTCTGGGCCTGGGATTCGCTTTAGTTGAGGTCCTCCACCACATTAAAAATCTTTCTCCCCTTGCGCTGTATCCTCAAATCGGATTGGTTAAGAAAATTGAACCTATTCAAAAAAAGTGAATATCACAATTTTACAGTTAAGGAAATACGTAGCAGAGAACATTACGAGGTTATTAAGGTAATTCTACATACCAATCCTAAAAACTTTCTAGTTTGCTACAAGTTTTACTCAGAAAAAAAATTACAAATTTGAGAACTCTGGATAGGCATGTAAGTGTTTCTATATATTATGAATAAATTGAAGTATATTTAATTAAACTTTATTTTGTAAAAATATTCACACTTTTCTAACCTTACCTATAAATTTTAATAACATGAGAATCGATTTCTCTTGCAATATCGATTACGGGCTCTCCTTTTTCAACGCGATCTATCATTTTAAATTTTTCTTCCAAAGGAAGTTTTCTCTGTTTCAGTCTAGAATTAATAGCCATTTATAAATAGAAACTATAGGTTACATTGAATGTCAACAATTTGTGAAAAATCGGATGTGGGATAAAAGCGAGTAGAGGCAGGCAGTCTCGATAGGTTTTAACGCGATAGGTGGGTAGCTAAAGTCAAGGCCAAATTTTTCAGCCTCCTTTTTCAAAGTTGACTTTCACCCGTTCCCAGAACGACTTTGAAATCCATATATTTGTGGAGAGCTCTTTCTGCATGTTTGCATTTAATTGTGGGAAGTTTAATGAATGATAGTTTAGTGTGTGCAACTTTCATTGCAACGACTTTGCACTTTATCTCACCATAAAGACCTGGTTGTACATGGTTGCACTAACTACTGAAATTCTAATGGGAAATTTTGCTTTCATTAAAAAAAACAAAAAAAAGATTGAACCAGAAAAGAATGCGTAACGACTTTGAAAGGGCATAGCAGTATAAGCATGTGTATGCTGCCCCCGGCCCGATCAGGTCCATATTTTCATCATAAGATGGCATAAATTGGTAGTGAAATAACCTGGAGTATTATCTCCCAGAAATGATTTTTATGGGAGTTATGGGGGTTAGAAGGAAAATCGAAATAGTAATTTTTCTTGAGAACGGCTTGACCGATTTTGATGACCAAAAAATATGTTATGGGACTCAATAGTAGAATGTGGAAAAAATGTATGAACTTTTTTCCACAAAAATAACCTCAAACAAAATTTGTTTTTAATTTTGAAATTTTTTTTATGGGTTTTGTTCCGAGTACCACTTTCATCTTTCACCAAAAAAATCTTCAATTCATGCTCTAAAACATATTAGATCCCCAAAAGGATCGAAGAGGCAGAGCATAGTTAGAAAAAATAAAAACTGTGAGTGCACCGTACACTGGATTCTGTACATTGTGAAATGGGTATGTAGAGCAACGACTATCACTAACAAAAAATTTGAGTTCTTCCGAATTCAACTGACACCCAGTTAAGAGTTCAAAATTTCACAATCTGGATGATAAATATACTAAAATAGTTTCCTTGTCTTTTTGAACGCCTGTAGTCAGTCTGCAATAATTGTACTTCCGAGAGCCCAACACGTGGATGTTACAGTACGACTTGAAAACCCTTTCATGGGGTTGATTAAACTGCTTGATTAAACGCGAGTCCCCTTGCCTCTCAAGAACCTGGGTGCTTGATCTGACTCCGATGTCGGGAATAGGACACATACGGAAAAACAAATGAATATCGCTGAAACACTTCGTGACGAAACAAATCCTGCGACGCTGAAAAGGGCTCTCAAATCCAGTCGAGGAACAGGTAAATTGGCGGAACAAATGAATAGTAACGTCTGTTCCTTCCCTGGAGTTGAAAGCCCTTTTCGGCGTCGTAGGATTTGTTTCGACACCAACTGTTTCAGCGATGATCATTTTTTCCGCCAATTCAACCGTTTCAGCAACGTTCACTTGTTTTTTCGTTGTTTCTTCATTCTTCAATAACGTCTATTCCTTCACTGGATTTGAAAGTCCTTTTCAGCGTTACAGAATTTGCTTCGTCACTAACTGTTTCAGCGATATTCATTTGTTCCGCCACTTCAACTGTTTCAGCATCATTCACTTGTTTTTTCGTTGTTTGTTCATTCTTCAATCAAGCACCCAGGTTCATGAGAGGCAAGGGGACTCACGATTAATCAAGCGGCCCGGTCCGTAAGAGGCGGTGACTCACGATAATTGTGACCAACTTGGTTCGTGAGTGGCGAGGGGACTAATGATAATCAAGCACCCCGGTTCGTGAGAGGCAAGGGGACTCACGATAATCAAGCACCCTATGAAAGGAGTTTCAAATCGTACTGTAACCTCCACGTGGTGGGCCCTGGGAACTACAATTATTGTAGACTGACTACAGGCGTACAAATAGACAAGGGAACTATTTTAGTACATTTATCATGCACATTGTGAAATTTTGAACTCTTAACTGTGTGTCAGCAAAATTCGGAAGCACCCAAATTTCTTGTTTGGTGATAGTTGTTGCTCTACATACCCATTTCACAATGTACAGCATCCAGTGTACGGTGCACTCACGGTTTTTATTTTTGCTAACTATGCTCTACCTCTAAACGATTTAAATTTACATCCGACTTTCAATTGTAGCGCGAGTTTGGTTCTGACTTTGACTTGAAATTCACCGAAACGTAAATATGAGGGCCATGTCCTAATGTTGCGCAACGTGACGCAGTTACCAGGTAGGCCGTTGGGGTACTGCGCTTTATCGCTATGCTATTGTTTTGTTATGCATGAGTAACCACGGCACATCCCCCCGCGGCTCCTCTCATCCGAAACCGCCGCTGCGGCGTGATTCTTGGAACGCCCGAATCGAAATTGCTACAATTGAAATTCGCGTGTAGTTTCAATTTTGCGATTAAAATTGAAAGGGTTGAATTTCGAAAAGTATAATTGACAATATAAAAATTGTTAATTTCTATACGATTAAATTTACTTAAAGTAATACAAATTTGTAAGTGTTTGAGTACAACAAATTTTTAATATCGCAATATTTCGCGACTAATTTTTTTTTTGCAGTCTTAGGTGAAGTTCGGATTTGCTGTATGTTAAATCATAATTTTTTTAATTTAACAAGAATTTAGATTTCTAGAATTTCAAAAGAATAAAATTCAAAAGTTTTCACTTTTAAATTATTCAATTTTGATTGCTATTAATTATAAATAATACAATTTTTAGTCCTCTGAATTTTAAATGATCTATTTTTGAAAATTTTAATCGGAAAATATTCCATTTTGAACGTTTTAAAATTGTTCTCTTTTGAAATTTTAATCTGAAATAATTAAATTTTGAGATTCTTGAATGCAAAACAAAAGTGTAAAATTTTCAAAGCTTGGAATTGGAAATAAGACAATTTCAACTTCTTCATAAAGAAATTGTCCAAATTTAAAAATGTTGGTTTGAAGGTATTGCATTCTGATAGCTTCTGTTTTAAAATTTTTTCAATTAAAAATTATCAAATTTTAAATGCTTTTATTCAGAAATGATACAAGTTCAATTACTTTTCATTCCATTCGAAATATTGTCCTTTTTTCAACATTTTACCTATCTAAAATATTTTGAATTGGAACGTTTGCAATTCAAAATCATTTCATACATTTTTCTTAAATTTCAAACACTTTCAATTCAAAATTATCAAGAACAAATGATGGTCTAGCCGGGGTTCTCCGTATGTGAGAGCTGAGTGGCACTCGACAGCTAACTTCACAGTGACTCTAATTCGCTCTCTACATATAAATTTCAAATTTAGACCAAATACAGCATAAGACTTGTACTAATGGACATAAAATTTAGGAAGCAATGCATTCTAATTTTATTGTTTATAATCGTGACTGGTTCTCGCATAAGGACCCACGCCGTTTGTGGCAACGGAGTGGGAGAGGCCGCTTTCGTCTGCATATCGTTATTACACAATATTTTAAGACTTTTTACATTTTATTTAGAAAGTAATCTTTCAAATGTAAATATTGAAAAGAATAAGGCACATGTTACAGTCAATCCAATAAACAATACATTAATGGCAAAATAAGAGAAGATAAACAAAATAGTTTTAAATTTCAGACATTAGATATACTTTTTGTGAGAAGCCACCAAAGGATTCTTAACCAGTACGTAAAGCTAGCCCAAGTTGAAAAAAAAGATTGATACGGCAATTTGTTGCTGAGATATTTGAACTATTTGGAATTTGAACGATTCAATTGAATTCCAGCTCGAGCGCATGGTATGCGACCGCGTCGATCCTTCCCCGCAAATCAGACACGGCAATAAGATTAGAATGTATTGCTTCGTAAATAGACAATTTCCATGAATTTTCTTTTTTCTTTTTATTTACGAGTTCGTGATCTAAACATTTGGTAAGAACGCTTTCTCCATAATTTTAAGCACTTTTTGCTTATTTAAAAAATGGTTGAAAATGTCAGTTAATATTACTACATTTGAATAAGTCGTCATTGAGGCCTTTTCATACCTCGCTGGCTGGCCGTGGGAGGCAGCCTGCCTGCAGAAAGTCCACAAGAGTAAAAGAGATATACAACGATCAGAATGCTCCGTCAATTTCACTCTAATGGACTTTCTGTAGACAGGCTGCCACTGCCGGCAAGTAGATGTATGAAAAGGCCTTTATGATGACTTCCGTTATACGTCCATTCGCATCTGCGCACAAAAGAAATGAAGCATGCGTAGAAAATTTATAATATTTTGTAATCATCTTCTGACAGATGATACGTATTAATGTACAAAACATATCAGAAAATGATGAGGGTTTAAATGTATCTGAATGTGTTTTTCCATTGAATTACAAACATGATGAAAAGGGGAAAAAGAATCAAATATGAAGAATAAATAAATACAAACACAAGGGAGAAAACATTTTAGAAGCATTGGCATCTTGTGTTAATCGAAGAATAAATATAGAGGAGCATCACCGATTGATTTTGGTCATTCAAAATAAGGGAATAATCTGAGTTGCTCAAAATCTGTGAAAACAATGAATCCCTGTATATGCTGGAAGCAGAGAGACGACGGCAGAGCGAGGTCAGTACCAAATGCGAGCTTGATATTTTCATTTCTTAAAACGTCACTGCTGCAACGTCAATAATAGTGCCGCACTAAGATCAATATCAAATGGGGTTATTATCACAATGATATATATCGCGCTCTTATTTGAACCGATGAACGCTAAGCGTCCAGGATGTACTCCAAAATACAAAAAATTGCTTCCGTGATGAAAAATAAGGTGCCAAAGTCAGGTCGAAACGAAGCGCGATTATTTTAAAGATACATATCGCGCGCTTCTATGAACAGCCGAATGCTAAGCGCTCAAAATCTGTGAAAAAACTGAGTCTCTATATATGCTCGAAGGGAAGAGACGACGACAGAGCGAGTTCAGTACCAAATGCGAGTTTGATAATGATTTATGTTGCGCGCATCCCGAAACTGCCGAACGCTAAGCGCTCAAGATTTTTATTTAACCTTCATGCGTTCGCGCCAACTTGAGTCACATGGGCGATCGCGCGGGCGGTCTGTCGACTGCCCACGTTTTTTCATGATTATCATGCTGTTTTCTCTACTTTTTATGAATTATTTACTGCCATGAAAGCAAACAAACTCTGATACAATTCGGCAAACACATTGTATATCAAAATTTTTTATTTAAACAACATACAGTTAGCCATCAACATAATATAGATTCTAGATTGAACAATAATTTTTTTTCAACTGTTTTTCGGCAAATATATAATTTCGTTCAATTAAAATAGAATAAAACTATAATATAGTCAAGTATAATTGACACTTCAAAAAAGGCCACTTGAAAAAAAGTACATAACTTGACACTTGTAACTTGAAACTACAGTATAATCAACTTACGAGCAGGTGGCACAAAAAAAGGGAACTTTTGGCCGGAAATAGCGGAAATAGCGGTAGTAAGTGTAACTAAAGAATACATGCTTCTCCCATCTCACCCAAAGCTCACTGGTGAGCGCGACATTTGAAATTCCGAAAAGACGGTCACTTGACCGCCCACGCGAACGGATGAAGGTTAATAAAACGTCACTGCTGTAATGTCACTAACGGTGCCTCACTGAGATCAGTATCAAATTAGGTTTTTATTACAATTATATATATCGCGCTCTTATTTAAACGACTGAACGCTAAGCGCTCAACATGATTTCTAAAATACAAAACATGCTTCCGTGAGGGCAAATAAGGTGCCAAAGTCAGATCGAAACGAAGCGCGATTATTTTAAAGATACATATCGCGCGCTTCTTAATACAGCCGAACGCTAACCGCTCAAAATCTGTGAAAACCTTGAGTCCCTATATATGCTGGAAGGGGAGAGACGACGGCAGAGCGAGGTCAGTGCCAAATGCGAGTTTGATCATGACTTCTGAAGCGCGCATCCCGAAACTGCCAAACACTAATCGCTCAAGATTTTAATTTAATAAAACGTCACTGCTTTAATGTCACTAACGGTGCCCCACTGAGATCAGTATCGAATTAGGTTATTATTAGGTTATTCATTGAATGCTATCCACAGCTGGTACCTTGTCGCATTTTGGAAACGAGAATATACTCTTACACTGATTTAGCCAGTTCATTACGTAGCGTATCTACTTGGAACTCTTCATCATCCCCTTGCAGCTTGTCTTGAATGTAAGATGGTGCAAGTTGAACCTGATAAATGCCAATCGTAATGTCGCGTGGTTCGCCTAATGTAAGGCGAGGAAATTCTGGTACTTGTTCTTCATGGAGGCGATTCCAGTTGGCGTTTCCGTAGTGCATATTGTCTACTTCTACGCGTGCTTGCACGATATTAGCCTGACGCGCTGCCGTCAGGTATTCCCTTTCATCTCGATAAAATTATGATATCTGCTAATAATGGCACCACCAATGCGGATGAAATCACCAAGATTGCGCAGGTGATCAATCGGAATCGTTTTATCGAAGAACTTAAAAATGGATTTAAGGTAGCCATTCCTAGATTCGACAATCCATCTCGATTTCGTTATGAGACGTACTTCGTTCGCTTCTTCCGTTGACAACTGACTCTAACCTAATTGGAGAAGTGGCGGTATCTTGGACTCAATACCCAATCGTGCTAACAGCGGTTGTGAGTTACCGTTTCCTCTGTCCTCTATAAAAATATCGCCAGTTTCGAAAAATGCTCTCATGCCCTCCACGTCCCTTTCAAATTCACTGATGAGCATTTGTGCCTCGTTGTTTCGTGAGTCCGAAAAATAAGGTCCTTGAATATCAAGTACATAACTTTCTGGAGCTACAATGAGAGCAGGTTTCTCCAAGTGACGTCCCTTATACTCACAGAATGATTGTCGCAGTACACGAAAGTTACTGCTCTTCTGTGTGTAAGCATAAGTGTGCCATCTATGACAGCAATTGCTCTAGAAATTTCTGGTTGTAGAATGTAGAGTTCATTGGCAAATGTTGTCATATATCTTTCTACATATTCCTCTCTAGTTATCGCTGTTAATCCAATATTGCCAGGCACAAAGCGCTGCATTAAAAACGCTCTTGCCAGCTGGAATAATGGAAAATTACTTTAAGAAATTCATCAGAAAGTCCCTGACGCATCTTGCAAAGAAATGTCGTGAGATCCTTTTTCCTGGCGTATCTCACACCATGTATGTCCACGTAACTCAGGAAAAGGATCGCAGAATGTATACATTTCTCGAAACTGTTCCTTCGTTACAGGAGACATAGTTTCGTTACGAAGTTTTTGCAACAACAATAGCATCTGCTGTCCAGCTATCCTATACGGTCTATTAATTGCTCATGATCCAGGAAACAAAGGAGCTACGAGGAAGCCACGTTCATCCCAATGATTTAAACAGGCTCTTGTCTCATCGGGCATGAATATTTTCGTAGCAACATAGCCGTTGACTCTACACTCCACTGAAAGCCTCGACACGTTAGCATTACCGTCAGCATTATAGAACATACACGTTTGCCTAAATCTTTGAGTGAGAACATTAAGCCTTAAGCATCCGAGATCACGTTAAATTAATATTTCCATTGATTCTAACCATCTGTCCTGGATAATAGGCTCTACCATATACATAGCAGTCAATTCGAACTCTGAAAGCCACTTTTAAAGCTTTTAACTGCCAAGAAGTGAAAGGTCTTTAAACCAGAAAAATGCTTTAAAAAAGCAAATGAAATAAAGAAACAACAAAATAAAACGAAAAAACATTCAGAAATAAATAGACGAAGGGAAGAATGAATGCAGAACAATAAATGAGAACAATAAATGTAACTAAAACAATAAATACAGAAAAGAACTATTAGAAATTCGATTTTGTAGCTTATGAACAATAGTATAATGCGATCTCAAGACTTTTCACAAAGGAAATAACAAACCTGCAGCCATCGATGAAAATAACACGTGAAATGCTGCGTTATAAACGACCGTCAATTTTTAAAGCAACAGCTGATTTCTCTTTCTTCATCTCAGTGGGGCACCGTTATTGACGTTACATCAGTGAAGTTTTATTAAATTAAAATCTTGAGCGCTTAGCGTTCGACAGTTTCGGGATGCGCGCCACATATATCATTATTAAACTTGTATTTGGTACTGACCTCGCTCTGCCGTCGTCTCTCACCTTTCAGCATATATAGGGATTCATTTTTTTCACAGATTTTGTGGGCTTAGCATTCGTCTGTTTTAAGAAGCGCGCGACATGTATCTTTAAAATAATTTAGCTTTGTTTCGGCCTGACCTTGACACTTTATTTGCGCTCACGGAAGTATGTTTTGTATTTGAGAATTCATTTTGAGCGCTTAGCGTTCGGTCGTTTAGATAAGAGCGCAATATATATTATTGTAAAAATAACCTCGCTTGACATTGATGTCGGTGGGGGCACCGTTATTGACGTTATAGCAGTGACGTTTTATTAACATTAAATCTTGAGCGCTTAGCGTTTGGCAGTTTTGGGATGCACGAAACATATATCTTTATCAAACTCGCTTTTGGTACTAACCTCGCTCAGCCATCGTCTCTCCCCTTCGAGCATATATAGGGATTCATTGTCATTTGCGCCGTACAGCGCAAAAACTGTCCATTTTTCTTAATTTTTTCCCCAGATATTTCATTAGTCCCTTATAATCTACATATTCACCAAGTTTCAGCCATATCCACTGAAAGCCATTTTCCAATACATTTAGTGCAGGGTCCTTTAAAAATGTGGAAAAATGAACATAATCTTTGAGCGCTGCGTTTTTCGAGGAAAGTTTAAACAAACAAAAACATTCTGTAGAGAAGTTGTGTAAAAATACAATTTTGAGTATGCAATGAAATGTAATCCTTTTTATATCATTTGAAATTCATCTATTCCTTACATCCAGACTGCAGCCTGCCTAATTCACAAGACGCTCCATCGAAGAATGCAAGATTAGTTCAGCGCTTGAAGTTTAACCCTGACAGTTTTTAAAACAATTGATCATGTTTTTCGGTACAACGCGACGGACTCTTCGTGTAAATACGACTACAATAGACTGGTATGAAATCATAGTATTAAAGTTTGCATTGTTATGACAGAAAACAAAAATAAGTTAGAAAAGTTGGCACTCAAAAACAAAAAAAAACAAAAATTCCAGGATTTAAAAAAAATTCCAGGCGTATTCCCGATGTTTTCCACGAATAAAAAATTCCAGGCGTATTCCCGGTTTTTCCCGGTAGTAGGCACCCTGGAATTATACAATAGCTTGGAAAATAATTTGTATATTTTGAATTAATATAAATTTTTATGTTAAAACGATTACTTCAGACAAATAAAATTTGAGAAACAAGAAAAAATCTACCTCAGTCCGGATTTGAACTGGGAACGCCACTATCCATGAGTGGAGCGTTAACCAATTACGCCACCGAGGCTGCAGCAGATATTTTCTTCTTTCTCAAATTTCATTTGTCCGAAGTAATCGTTTCAACATCAAAATTTATATTAATAAAAAATTTAAAAACTCGGACGTTAACATCTTTAAATGGTAATAACATCTTCCAAATATTAATTAGATTAAACCTACGTTGATCAAAAATGGTACATTTGTCGCAGTTGAGAAATACGTAAGTACTTCCCTGCAAAAAGGTAACTATGGAAAACAATAAAATGTCTGCTGCAGCCTCGGTGGCGTAATTGGTTAACGATCCACTTATGGATAGTAGCGTTCCCGGTTCAAATCCGGGCTAAGGCAGATTTTTTCTT
The DNA here is from genome assembly GCA_011634705.1 of Andricus grossulariae. Taxonomy (NCBI): domain Eukaryota; kingdom Metazoa; phylum Arthropoda; class Insecta; order Hymenoptera; family Cynipidae; genus Andricus; species Andricus grossulariae. The sequence continues at coordinate 165,165,968 of JAABKJ010007545.1, forward strand.
GCTTCTCAAGTTTTATTTGTCCGAAGTAATCGTTTTAACATCAAAATTTATATTAATTATAAACGAATTTTATAAACAAAATTCGTTTAAAAAATGTGTAAGACTATTAACTGAAATTGTTGATATATGTGGGATCTGAAATGTCTCTCTACATAGATTGCGTAAGATGTTTGTAATTAATGATATCAAATATACACATCATATGTATAATTCAATTGCGCAATTAAAAATGTAAACTTGTGAAAATATTGGACGCTCATAAATCAGGCAGTTCTGTTAGAAGAGTTTTTGATTCATGAAGATAAGAAAATAGTACATTGTATGTTAAAACTAGAGATCTCTTTTTTACAGTATCATTTTTTGCATGTCCTGTTTTTTAATAGGATAACTTCATACTGTTACTTTCAATGTAAAAAAATGAATCTGGGTTCCAACTAGTGATCTGTCCGATTTCAGTACCACTCGAGACTGTTTTTTCTAGTCTTATTTTAATATCTTAAATTAACCCTGAATTAATACTTTTTTTACAATATATGCATTTAAATACGCAGCCTGCCTTTTTTTGAATCTACTGTATTCTTATTAATAGAGATCAAATAAAATGAAAAGAAATTGTGATTCCGAGTTTTTTTTCTCATCCTTGTGAAAAACAGATATGCGAATTGCAGATGCAAACAGAAAATCGTTGAAAACTTAAAACGTACATTCAATTTTCGATTCTTTTTTATTCATCTGCATTCATACTGAAAAATCTGCTGTTTACTATATTACAACATTTATTTCTGTTATAAAAGCTGTTTTTCGTAGTATTAACTTCTCACCTTTTTAGACATGTTGTAAGTTCTAAGCTAGTTTGATAAGAAGCACAGCTTCTGGCGTTAATAAAAGCTTTTTTTAATTTGCAATAGCGATAATTAAAATCGGCTTTATTGATTGATATGAATTTGTAGAAAACTTATTAAACATTAAGTTAGTTAAAAAAGAAGCAAAGTTCCAATTTTGTTTTGAAGAATGGCTCATTATATGAGATTCCAAAAAATAAATACGTATTCTTTCTTTTTTCAATCCATTTTCTATACAAATATAAGACCGGAAGGCGCAATTTTCAATAAAACGCCTACAAATTACAAGTACCACTTGAAATCACATTTACGAATTTGATGTATGGATTGATTTTTTTATTCTGGGGGCCATAAATCAATCACGCGATCTGGTTTTTGCTCATTTATGACTCCCAACCCCTGTCCATTATCACGTAACTTTTTCTTCAAAATACGAAAATTGAGATGACATTACAGGGAACATTAAAATGGACTTTTAAACACTGTTAATTGCGAATTCTATATTTACAATAAGACAGTTTTTTTGTATAACATTCACATACATTTTGAACTATAAGAAAATTTTATATATCTTAAAGTAAAGAATCGAAATATAAATTTTTATTATACAGTGTAGTGTATGTATTGTGTAATACAGAGGGTGTCACAAAAGTCCCGGCATGGCTGAATATTTCCTCAGGTAAGATATTTTTCAGGGAGTTCAAGGTCATCCTTGAAATAACTTTCAATGAGGAATTCAATGGTGACCTTTATTTCGATCTTGAAGATGACCTTCAAGGTTTTTTCAAGTGGTGCACACGAATTGCGCATACAATACCTATCCGACTAGTGGAGTGCTCCTCCTACTTTTTTCTGGATGATGTTGAAATGAATTGATCCTGCCCATTGTACGTGATGAATAAAATACGAGATATACACTTTCTTAATTTTGCAATTAGTAATTTAGAAATATTATATTCAAAATCTACGATTTTTAACGACTCCAACGATATTTTATTCGCCTTAATAAGTTAAAATTTGGATTAAGAGCCTTGTTTCAAATAATCATTTCAAAATCTACAGGATCGACGAAAGAATTTTTTCACGTATAAATAAATTGAAAAAAAATACATTAGTTTGGAAACTCATAAATGTAAGACTTATCGAATTTTTTCCAATGTATTTTTACCAGCAGAAAAACCTCAACCTCAAGTACGTTTTACAATTGTTTTTTGAAAACAGATTCAAGAAAAAACTTTAGTTTCAAGGACTTAAAGATTAAACTTTTAGAATTGCGCATTCAAAACCATAATTTTAAAGACTATAAATATATTATTGATAAGTATCATATAATCTAGTATCCTAACAATTCCTTGAAATTCCTTTAAATACCATAACATTTTCAAAATTCTTTGAAATCAGTTTAAATGATTGAAATCAATAAAAAATTCCCTGGAATCTTTTAAAATGTCCTAAAACTTTAAAATCTTTGGTATAACATTTATATACCTTGAAATATTTGAAACCCTTTGAAATGCATTGAAATATGATAAAATCCTTTGAAACTACATGATATCTGACATATTTCCTGAAATCCTGGAAAATTTATTAAAATACCTTGAGAGCTTTTAAAATCCCTTCAAATCCTTGGAAATCTTATAAAATCCTTTGGAATGTCTTTAAATGATTGAAACCTGCTAAAAATATCTTCCCCATGGGTTAACTTATTGAAAGAAAAGTAACGTTTTTAGTTTTTTTTTTAAGTGACTATGTTGAATTTATCTTTAAACAGTGATTTGAGAAAAACGTGACTTTGTAGCAATCCTGATTATTCTTGAAAGTTACTTAACGTGCTTCTTACAGGAATTTCCTGATTTTTACATTTTTTCAAAATCCCTGTCCAAGAAAATTTCATGATTTTCAGATTTACCTGACCTGCCGCCTCCCTGGTTAATAGACTGATTAAAATATAGGAAGACTTTTAGTTAACAGGCATGCCAGCAGTATTTTATGTTTATGAAAATGAAAAAAATGACTAACATTTTCAATAGGATATGCTCTTCTGGCATACATGTTCTTCAGTTATAAAATGTAACGGATGCTTTTTGGGAAACATACAACTTTAAACGCTTTTAATTTCTAAATGATAAGCCGATATAAATATAAGTAACAAATCAGTTTTAAAAGTATAAAAATTGAAACTTTTGCTTTCCAACTTTATTAAAATCGAATCAAACAAAACACTCAAACTACTAATTGTCGTAAGCACGAAGATGACAGTAATTTGTCTTCACTTTAGAACAAAAATTTAACCTCAATAGGTCAGTGCCGATTTCAAGATTGATGCTCTGATTGTATTAAAAAATGAACTCACGTGATTCTTGATTTCTAATCATGGAAAAACTTCCCCGGCATTGTCGTGAGAATGGCTTCTTTTTCAAACATCTTGACTATGTAAACTTGGACATGAAATCTGACGGAATAAGGACAGGATTGAAATTCGTGAAGGTACCGGATTTTTACAACATTGACGACAGAGAATACTTTGCGGTAAAGTTCTACTCTTCCGTCATGAATCATCTTCTATCTTGTTCCTGTAAAATTAAAAATCACTATGAAAAAACTCTTTCCCTTTTCAGACAGAGATTAAAGTTGAAGGATTAAAAGTGAGTACAGCAGCAGTTGCGACAGAGAACGTTTTAAATATAAAAATGCAGGAAACCGAGGGCCGAAGAAACGTGAGAAACTTGAACTTCTTCATTCCCGAAGAAGCTGACCCAAGAAAAGCGTCGGTAGAAATCTTCGGCGGAAATACAATTTTCGTAAGGGCACCTCTTCGAAAACTCACTCGTGAAAGATTCGACGTGAACAGACCTGAATAGTCAATATAAATATTCTAAACTGATTCAAGACATATTTCCAAAAAGGAAAAATAAATTTATTATCAATAAAAACAACTAAATAAATAATTGACAGCCACCTTCACGTTGTCTTTTCACATTTTATTCCAAAGAAATAAGTCAACATGTTTTGTTATACATTATTTACTTCTTCGCGGCGACCTTTCCCACCTTGGGTGGGACCTTTGCCTTCTTTACCGTCTTCGGTTTCGAGGCCTTCAAAGCAACCAGTTGCTTCTTGCGCCTCTCTAAGATTCTCTTTGCTCGCATAGCTGGTGCGTTTGCTGGAAGAGTGATCTGAAGAAAAATATTAAAATTAGAAATTTGTTTAGTTACTCGTAAAAAAATAATCTAATTTAAATACAAAAAATCACACAACTTGGGGGAAATAATTGCCCAATTTTAATCTTTAACAATTAATTAACCATTTTGAACTAGGAGTGAGATGCATTGTAAACTGGACCTACTTTAAATTATGATTTAAATGTCAGTTTGCAGCCCTGCTGTTATTTCCCCCCCGAGCTTAAATTTTAATCCTTGGTTTGAAAGCGAAAAAGTAGTTTTTAAATAAAAATAAAAGTGTGCAGTCAAAAAAACCCCCATTCGTGAATTCCACTGAATAGGAACGCCATGACCAAATTGCTATCGCACTTTTTTGGACCGTCGCAGCAAATATTTACAAAGACGGGGACATTATCCAGTGCTTTCTAATTTAAATAGATTCGAATCTGAATGGAATTATTTACAAAAGCACGCAAATGTAAAACCTTTGAAAGAATTCATTATAATTTTTTTGTGAAATAATTTAGATTTATGAGGAACTCACTCCTCGTTTCTCAGCAAGAGCGAGATCTCTCTCGTTCTGCCTCTTCGTGGCCTTGAGTATAGCCGCACGTTTAGTAACAGCAGCGTAAGGATTGAGTTTCAACATCGCCCTGGTGTTCTTGATCGGGTTCAGTTTCTTCACACTGCGAACGACCTTCTTCCTGCAATAAAAAGTAAAATTTCCAAATTAATAATCGAGTAACAATTCCAAACTAGACGTTTCTGGGATTGAATGGACATCAGGAAATAGCTTGGTTTTATAATCAGAGGCAAATCAGCAACACGGACCAGCAATTCATCATGAAATAAAGAAAACCGAAGAAATTGGGGATTAGCTGAAAGTTGAGAGGGACACTTACTGAGGAGCTCTGAGAACTTTTCTGATTTCGTCAGACTTCAAGAGTCTGGAGAGATCAGTGTTGGCCATCTTGGGGAAGGGAAGATTGTATCCCTGCTTGAGTTTAGACTCCTTACGCCAAGTTCCGTAAAGAGCGTCTAACTGATCAAAAGCAGACTTTGTCCAGATAACAAATCGACCGACATGACCACCGGGGGCGAGTTTCAGCAGGTTTAATTTGTTGATGTTCATCAAGTCTACACCAGGAATGTTACGGAAAGCCTTGCGAATTCCCTGCAAATTTGAGAACATTAATTTACTAAATGAAAATAAAGTACCCACACGAGCCTACTAGTAAATTTATGATTGTGCCAGAATATAAACAAACCTGATCTTGTCCGTAAATGATGAGAGGACCACGACGCTGGATGCGACGACGGTTTCGCATTTTTCCCTTACCGGCACGGAATCGCTGCGACTTTTCGACCTGACAAACAGAAAGTTAAAAATTAGTAGTTTCTATTGTTATAAAAAAGCAGTCTTAATATTTTTAGAATTATTGTAAAGTTGTGCAGTCAAAAAAACCCCCATTCGTGAGTTCCACTGAATAGGAACGCCATGACCAAATTTCTCTTGCACCTTTTTGGGCCGTCGAAGTAAAAATTTTACGCAGACGGGGACATTATCCAATGCTTAGTGGTTTCAAGAGTTGTTAAGGTCTTATATTTACCTTTTGGATGTCATTCCAGGCCTTGATGCGTCGGAGGAAAATGACGGCCTCCTTTGTCTTGCTGTATTCCTGAATTTTGTCGGAAACAACAAGTGGGAACTCTGGCACATCTTGGATCATGTGGCCTGGTGTAAAAAAAAAAAAAACGTTTTAATGTCTGATTCATTCTTAACATACTTTTTTTTCTAAAATGAGGATTGTATTCAGCGCTTTGTTTTGTTATCAGAAGCAAATCAACAACACGGACCAAAGCAACTCATCATAACAAAATGAATGGGAATTACTTATTTTTAAAATTTGTCCCGACAGAATCACGTAACCAATATTTTTGTGTTATTTCTTGAGCAGACTCATTAATTTTTTTTTTTTTTTTTGGTACCGAGATTGTGTAGCAACATCCTTAATTTTATTAGTTTATTCATTTTCTTACCCTTGGACTGGACTAGAGCTGGAACTCCGGAAGCGGCAATAGCTGAGACAATGGCGTAACGTTTCTGGTTTACGTTCACGCGACGATGCCAACGTCTCCATGGTTTCGTGGGAGCGAACATGCGTCCACCTCTACACATGTTTCCGAAAGCTCCCTGTCCAGAACGATGAGTACCACCACCTCGGACACGTGGAATACGAGCCACGGCACGTCCAGTTCCCCATGACTCGGCAGATGTTTGATGACCTGAGTAAAAAAAGTTCATTTCATTTACAATCGTATTTAAAGCATTTAGAGACTTAAGAGTTTAGATGAATGATGTTTTTAAAAATAACAGACAGGTGATTTTTCACGAAAATAGGGAAATGAATTCTTTTAAATAAAATTAATGTAGGTACCATATTCCTCAGATTACAAGTCGAAATACATGAATTTTTAACTAGAAAAAGATCAATTTTCAACCAAACATGGAATAGTTGAATTTCAGGTAAAACATTTTATTTTCACCCAGAAAATTTTGTTGTTAACAAAATAGTCATTTTGAAGCAGAGACGAATTTCAAATCAAGAAAATGAAATTTTCAAAAGGTCGGTCAACTTTCAACCAAGTAGATGCATTTGAAGATTTGTTTTTTTGTTGATCACTGGGGTTAATAATGAAAATCCAAAATTATTTTGCGACGTTTCGTCAGCTTGGTTTGGGGAGGTCAGAAAACCAAGCTGACGAAACGTCACAAAATAATTGTGGATTTTTATTATTAACCCCAGTGATCAACAAAAAAACAAATCTTTAAATTAAACATGGAGGGTGATAGATATTTCCATACTAACAAGTAGATGTATGTTCAACAAAAAAAATATGAATTCTTAACGGCAAATGTAATAGTTGTTATCAACCAATCTGTTGAATTTTCAAGACAAAAAGGTAAATTTTCTACAAAACAGTGGAATTTTCAAACCAAAAATATGAATTTTCAATTTTAAAAGTTTATTTTAAACTAAACATTTGAATTTTCTATCAAAAAGATGAATTTAAAAAAAATAGATACAGTTTCAACCAAAGAAATAAATTTTCAACTAAAATTATGAATCTTTAACCAAAAAAACGATTTTTTTTACAAAATGCTTGAATCTTCAACCCCAAAAATTAATTAACGTAACACCATACAGTGACATTTCTGAAAAAAAGGTTTAATATTGTACCAAAAACGATGAATGAATTAAATGGTTTTCTTTTCTTCTACGGATTTTTATCGAAGAAGTGTCGCCATGTTGTAACATAGCGATCGCCAATTTTTTGATTTTCTCGAAACAGAATAATATTTTTATCCTCATTAAGAATCAGGGTTTTGGCAAAAAAAATTGAATGCTATTTTAACTCGTTATCCAAAGCCGATTTTGAAAATCGATTAAATTTTAATCTCAAAAATCTCGGTCGATTTTCTCTGAATTGGCCACTTTTTCTACATCAAACTTTGTTTACCCGTATTCAGAAACTTCAGATCTTGGTAGGATGTTTAAAAAAAATGAAAACTGAATTTTTATCGTGATCCTCAGCCGAGCCAGTCAACAAAATAGTTAAATTTTCAACCAAATAGTAGAATTTTTCACCAAAAACGATCAATTCTGAACCAAAAATATAATGGTAGACTTTTCAATTAAAAGAATTAACTTCAAACAAAAAAAGGTAGGATTTTCTTATAGGGTTCTATTAATTAATTCAGTCCGCATTTACGTGAAAAAATAAGAAACAGGGTAAGTTTCTTAAATCTAGGGGGAAAAAGTGTGCAGTTAGAAATGAAATTTAATAAATAAATTGTGCAGTCAAAAAAAACCCCATTCGTGAATTCCACTGAATAGTAACGCCATGACCAAATTACTTTCGCACTTTTTTGGACCGTCGGAGCAAATTTTTTACAAGGACGGGGACATTATCCAGTGCTTAAATAGGCGAAGAAATAACAAAATACCGATTCAAACTTTTACAACAAATTTAATCAATTCGAAAGATTCAGAAATGAGTTTTCAATTTACAGACCCAAAAAGTTTATAATTTAAAGTCTAAGAAACTACATCCTCAGAGGTATCGAAATTGTAAAAGAAAATACAAATATCTCCAATCTAATAATATTCCTAAACATTATTTTACATTGTTTGACCTTGTACCACAGAAGATTAAGAAACTGGGTCTGAAAAAAGCAAGGTAACACTTGACGAAACTACAAAGGAACAAAACTACATACGCGAATACAATTTTTGAGAATGAATGAAAATGGTAATAACTGATTTTTTGACAATTTTGGCTGAAACTTACCGGCCTTGCTGGAAACGCAATAGGGTTGTCTGCTGTTCTTGGAAACTTCTTGATGAATAAAGTTTACAATATCTGGTCGAATGGGGGCTTTAAATACAGAAGGGAGAGAAATGGTTTCTCCCGTTGCTTCACTTTTGTCACTGTAGACAGTAATCACAGGCCGCGCTGTTGATAACGACTAGAAAAAAATTGCATTCGACTTTTTAAATATTTGATTTATTGAATATCAACTTTTTCACAGTGAAAATGAACAATCAGTGCTTTGTTTTAAAATCAGATGCAAATCAGCAACACGGACCAAAGCAATTCATCATTTGAACACCTTAAAGTTTTTTATTTATTTTAGAAGCAGAAAGTTAAGTAAAGTAAATTTTACAATCAACAGAAAACAAAAACTAAGTATTTAGGTATAAAACTTGACTACAACAATAGTTTGGAAACGTCAAGTAAATTTTGTTTACCGAAAATTCAAGAGTTCTATACTTTTTGGAACTACAATCGCCTGAAAATCAAGTTTACCATAAAAAAAAAAGAGAAAATTGTCAAGAATCGACAAATAACCTGAAATATTGACAATAAAAAACCATCTTATTTTATACGAAGAATAGAGATTGCACGGATTCACTCTTTCACTTGCAGCCTAACCTCAAAAACGTTGTATCGTTATATTCATGATATCATGGTTATATTTCACTCAATTTTTAAAGCGCAGGGATAAAAACTTTTTTCGACTTTGAACAAAATATCTCCATTCTCGGCCGCATTGGAACGTTTGCACTTCAAAATGTCGGAAATAACATGCCCGAAAGGAAAATATGACAAGCACATGGTGACAAAAAAAACGTGATAAATAATCTATTTTGTGATCGGAAACAATTTTATATACAAAAACTACAATTCCATAGTATAATTTAATCGAAACAAGAACCAAAAGTACAAAAGTAACCTAAATTAAGTGATATCACAGTTTTCAGGTTACACGTGGTCGGCAAAGCGAGGTTGGAGTCAGGAATTTATACTTATTACGGATTAAATTTTGCCACTAAAGAGTTTTAATTTTACAAAATAAAATATATGCAATTATAGGGATAATGCAAAATATGAATTACTCACCATCTTGACACTGTGTTAACACTTTTTACACATCAAAAATCATTTACCAGGCAATCCCTTCGCCTTGCCTGGCTAAAAAGAAAGAGGAAGCTACCGGAAACTGCCATTGACTAGCGCACCATGCGCCCGAGTCAAGTACTTTGCTTTACATTTTGAATTTCTCTCAATAACGAAAATATTTCATAAAATGAGAAAGTACTTTTTTCTCAATGATAGGAAAGAAAATAAAATATAACATTTAATTATGATGATTTTCATTCAACTTAATCATGCAGAAATTGATCAATATTTTGTTTACTGCAGGATTGATTTCGCGGGTTCAACGTGGGTACGCTTAACGGAAGCACTACGCTGATTTCGATATTGCAAGTGACCCATTTAGATTTTGTTTAATATAAAAATAATAAAAATTATAAAAAATGTTTCAAGGATAAATCTTGTAATGAGAAAAAAATAGGTAACATAAGATTTTCATTTTAAATATGATTTGCTTTCACATTTTTGTCGATTTAACCTGTTGATTTGTTTTATATGAGTCATTTCCTTCTGCGGAGGTTATGTTTAACACGACATTTCTGAAGAATATGTTTTTTTTTAATTTGAGGCTTGATAAAGGTTAAATTAACAAGACTACAGCTTGATAGGGTGAATTATTCATTAAATCATCGTTTATTTCCTTTAATTAATTAATACTTTACATTTTTAAACGCACAGTAAAATCGCTTTTAAGAAATTTGAAATGTTTCAAGAGAACACCAAAATTTTCTTAAGATTCTTGGGAAAATTTTAAATGATTTTTTATTTTGAAAAATTAATTTTAAGAGAAAATTGAAACAAATTTCAAATATTTCAAGTGATTCCCTAAAATTGTCAAAGAATAATATAGGAAATTTTAAGGTAATTATTTTCATTTTTAGAAATTTAAAAAATTTTTAGAAATAATTAAGAGTCAGTCAACTAAAACATTCGAAAATTGTGTAAAATCCTGTAAAATAAAGAACTTTTCTTTAAAATTTTCCAGATAATTTTTCGACAAATTAAAAATTTTCAAATTTTTTTCAACATCCTCAAGGAACCTAGGAAAATTATATTTGTATAAACTTAAAAACATATAAATATGAAAAATAGTTATTCGAAATTTGTGTTTTGTGTTGAAAATTATTCATCTCTTTTGATAGAAATTTAATCTTTTTTGATTAAAAATGCAACTCTTTAGCTGCAAATTAATCTTTTTTTGTTTGAGGATTCAACTATTTTTTTTTAAATTTGAATTTTTTGGATGAATTCAGCTCTTTGATTAAAAACTAAAATCTTCTTTAGTTGAAATATCAATTATTACATTTTTCGTTGAGAATTCATATTCTTTGGTTGAAAATTCAACTACACATAGTTGGTTAAAATTTGAAATTCTTTGTTAAAAATTCAGTTTTTTTTTGCATAAGAATTGAGGATTCAACTATTCAACCATTTGGTTGAAAATGAACTTTTTTGTTGAAATTTTGATTCAACATGTATAAAATATTCAAAAATCTTTTTGAATTTTCTCAAGAATTTTATGAAAGTTAAATTTATGTAACCTTAATACAAATACACAAATAAAGTTTGAAAATAAATAGTTATTAGACATTTTTATTTTGTATTAAAAATTATTTTTCCCCTTAAAAAGGAAAATTTCACGCGCACGTAGCGTGCGATTGATGTTATTAGTTTATCAAAAAAGTCGCTAGAATTACTTTCAGATCAGAATAAACGGAGATGCAGTTATGAATGAATGCAGGATTAATACGATTCTGAAATTATTCTGCCTCCATGTGCCCAGCAGCTAAGTTAATATAATATATGTGAAAAAATCAATTATTCAATAAAAATAAGTTAAATATTGTAATCAGATTAGAATTTAAGTTCAGAAGTTCTATCCATATTTTTTAAGAATAGTATCTTCATTATTTCTGAAAAAAACAACAGAATGGCCGTTTTAATTGAGGAAAAAAATGCCCAGTCATTTCCCGGTTTCAAAAATGCTTCACGGTAATTGAAATTAAAAAATACTGATAATTGAAGATTAAAAAAATTTGTATTTTAAATTTAATGCCGTTAAACTGCAAATTTTTTAACTTTTATAAATTTATTGAACAGTCGAAAAATTTCTGGTTAAAAAATATAGATCACCCTATCATTTTCAATGCTTTAAATTGAATAATGAACCAATACATTTTTACATTTTCAAAATTATATCATTTTAAGCAATTTTAAGACAGAAGCAATGAAAATCGAACGATTGAAAATATTTTCATTTTGATTAGTTTTAAATAAATAATTTTTCATTCTTTATTTTTGCATTAAAATTCCACACTTTGTCTTACAAATTAAAGATTTAAAAATGGAACAATTAAAATTGTAACGAAAAAACTTTAAATTTTGCACCCTGAAATTTTAACCATTCAAGGCTTTCAATTTCAAAGAATTTAGTTTCAAATTGTTTAGTTTTGAATATTTCATTTTGATGATCTTCGATTTAATATTCCCCTTGATCAGGATATAATGAATATTAAAAATTTCTGGTTTATCGTTATAACTTATATTTTTATTGTTATATTGTTATAATATTGTTCTGGTTTATTGTTATAAGAGTTATAATTATTAATTTTACATTTCGGGTTTAAATATTGCTCGTTTCAAATGAACAGTCAAATATTGATAAATATTAATAAATTGTTCATTTTTAATTAAAAAATTTCAAATTGATTCTGTTAAAAATGGAACATTTCAGACTTTCACTTGAAGTTATTTTAACATCGAGAATAGTTTATAAAGTTTCAATCGGACGTTTACATTTTTTTAACTACTATATAAGGTTTTCGAATTTAAATTGTTCAGTTTTCAACTTTAAAATCTGTAAATTATTTAATTTTGAACAGATTTTTAATATTTGAACTACAGTTTAGTTAAAAAAAAAATATTTTATTTATATTCACAGTTGATTTCATAATTGAAAAAGTTAACAATTGAAGATAAAATTTAAAAAAAGAGTTGAAATTAAACTTATTTTAAATTGCATTATATCATATGATATGAAACTTGTGATATTTCAAGTGATTAGATTGGTTTTTCTTTTAAAAATTCGCAAAATTCCTGGTCAAAAAATAAATGCACTATTATCTCCCGGGGTTTTTCGGCCTCAAAGAATTATCGGTCATGAAAAATATTTTTCTTTTATATTCTGAATAGGAACGCACAAGTTGCTAGAAAATGTTCAGTGATATTATATGTGCATACAAACCTAAAAATTTGACGATATATAAAAAATAAACCTGAGAAAAAAATTTCAAAATTTTGTAAAATTTGTAAAAGAATACAAATTGGTAAAACGAGATACAAGGCCTCAAAATTCCATCTAATCAAATTCGATCATATCCGGCACATCCGGCTGCGGACATTCTCTGTACCAAGGATCTTCAAGTTCCCAAAGATCAGAATTTATATTTTCTCTTCCTGGTGGTACAAATGTTGAAGCAACTGGAGGATAAGTTGTGGTATCAAAGAACCGTTCCAACTCATCAATATCTGTAGGTCTGCAAGAATGATAATAATCATTCCTTTGTGGAATGGGAGGCATGGAGGCTCTAATTCTTGAAAGACATGGAATGATAGTTCCATCCTCGTCCTCTTCAAATGATATGTCCCCTTCCATTATATCCTGATCAATGGGAATATCAAATCGAAGATCATCATCGTCAATTGTTGCCGCTGCTCGTGCAAATTCTTCATCAATTCTTCTCTGCGCTTCTCTTTGAGCATGGGCTGCTTGAGTTCTTTTTAGAAATTCTCTGGCTGTAGCTACTGATGGATGACATCTATCGTATTCAACTTGAAACATAGGATCATTTAGGTCTGGTATTTTGTGAAGGTATCTTTGACACGGTTCGGGTTGTGAAAAGGGAGGAGCTACTTCATCTGCTATGTTTACCTACAGGTTTCGTGTTTTTTATTTATTTATTATTAGTCAGAATATTTTAGATACTTTATAGAAAGTTTTGGATAACTTGGAATATGTTTTAGCTCACCGAATTGCCTGAAAAGTTAGCAACAGATAAGACGAATTCTCTCCTAGCTTGCTGGAGATCTTGAAGCTTATTTTGTACAGCTTCAGCTTCGATTTCATCCTGTTCATCGAGCGTTTCTCGTATGACTTGTATCGAACGATTTGCAGCCGTAGCAGTCATTTTATTGGGAATGGTAGTTGGTACACTTCTTTGAATTCCATTACGTTCAACTTGTGCTCCTCTGGCCTGATGTTCTCTGCTCTGCATCATCTTCCGGACAATTGGACTCCTCATCGCTGCCTCCTAAACATGAATTTATCAAAGAGGAAAGGGGTGATTCACAAAATACGTGATACATTTTTTTCAGGAACTTTAAACGCCACATATTTTGTGAATGAGGCCAAAGTTGAAAAATAAAACATTGATTAATGGTCTCTTTATTTTCAGGTTTCAAACAAGATGATTTGAAACTTCAAAGCTATACTTGAAGAGCTCCTTCAGGGTGCCATTTTCGTGGAGGAAGTCTTTCTCTTCCAGCTCTAGCATCTCCTCCAATGGGAGCAGCAGTTCTTCTTGGGCGTCTAGAAGCTGCAGCTTCTTCTTGGCATTTTTTTTGCTCTGCCTCCAGACGTTGTTTCTGAGCATGCTGAAAACGAGCCATCATCGCCTTGGTCAACCCGGGTTTGGTGAAATCAATTCGTTTAGCAGCAGCCGGTGGAGGTCCGAGCTTTGACAAGCCTGTTCTTTCGCGACGTGAAGGACAAGGACCCACATCTCGAACTGGCGATTCTTCTCGTATCCTTTCCCTCGCTGCTACTGATGTTTTTCCTTGGCGCATGGCCTGTGTTCTTGTAAGACCTGGTCTGCATGGTCCACGTGCACCTGCCCCAGAAGTTGCACCGAGTCTTGTCCTTGGATTCCGACTTGTCATTCTCTTTCCGAGTGGCTTTTGTTACCTAAGATGAAATTCCAAAATTATATGCTAAAATTGGATGGAAGAAGTAAATAATTTGCCTATAAATAATTATTTATAATCCGACATATAAATTTTTCTGTCATTTCTGCATCGACTTTCAGGATACATCACCGGCCGAAATTATATGCACGCCTGTTTTTCGAGTTGTTACTAAAGTGCCTTAATTTTCATCACGTTACCATGATAATTTTTTCCTCATAATAGTATGAAAAGTAATAAAATTCTGCTTTCAATGGGCGCAGGTTGAAGGAAAAATGTCAATTTTATAAAAAAATGTAAAAAAACGTCAAATTTCGATGTTTTCGAGAAAGTGAAACAACTCTGGAAATTAATTTAAAGACAAGTTTCCACAATATTTTGATAAATTATTAAGATATTTTTAGATTTTTCTTCAAATCATTGTTATATTTTATTGCATTGCAGTAATATTTAATAGAAATATTAAGCTTTTGAATTTTTTAAAACCATGTGGTGTGCACAAACATATGAAAATTTGCGACTTTTTTGGCATCAAGTTTGATCCTAGGATAGAATATTGGGAAAAACCTTTAAAGATATCTTGGTAATGTAGAAAAATATTATCGAGACTTTCAGCAATGAGCGCAAGAACTTAAATTTTTTAAAAAATAATTCTTACCTTTTATAGATGTTACCCTTTATCTCGGAGCATCCGGTCGATTTTTTTTTTTGGTTTTATAATTTAGGTTCAGTTTTTTTAAATATATGGCCTCATGATGATATTGGTGAATTGAAACTCTGCAATTGGAAATTGAGTTTGCAAGCTTATGAATTAAAAAAAGAATTTTCCTATTAGAATAAAATACTTACGGGAATTTTAAGGGACAGAAATTTGGAGTTAAGTTTTTGGTAAAGGTGGTTGTATCTTTTTGAGAGACGTCATCTCGTGTTTTTGACATAAAGCTTGCCAGAAAAAAATAAATGAGAGTTTAATCATAGGCGGTAAAATGTTAATTTTAAATGTTATTTGAACCATTATCAAAAATAGATAAATTATTCTCCTTAAATTTTGGATCAAGAGTCACTTCAGTTTTTTGCCTTCTCTAAATAGAATTTGTTTATAACTTTTTGTATTTATAATCCAACACTGATTTTTGATATCACAAATTTACTTCATGATTTTCTTATTCATGATAAGAATTGCGTAATTCAAAATGACAATAAAGTGTCATTTTTTTATAACCGAGTTTCTAATCAATTTTATTTTTGCACTGAAGAAAATGAGTTTTGAAAACTCCCAGAGTACCTTATTCTGTCCCTCATGTTGGCAACAGTGCTCCCAAAGTAGGCACCTTGCACTACTGCGCATGCGACGCATAAGGCTCTTCATTGGCTGCTCTTCGCGCGCTTATTTGAAATGGTCAAAAATACAATTTTTTTAAATTTATTATTAATAATTAAAATAATTATATTTTAACATTTTTCAGTGGTACGTGGATGATTTTAAATATATTTTGAGCATTAGAATAAAAAATAAAATGAGTGTTCAGAAAATAAAAATTTCATGTTATGTAATGCAATCTTTTTTTATTTTTCAAATTATGTTCACTGATTCATGCTTCTGAAATTGTGCATATTAATTAAAATGGATATATAAATTTTATTAATAATTTTATTTATCATAAATAACAAAATTGTATTTTTTAACATTTCAAATAAGCGCGCGAACGGCAGCCAATGAAGCTCCTCATGCATCGCATGCGCAGTAGCCCAAGGTGCCCGCGTTGGGAGCACTGGTTGGCAATGCTGGCAGATCTGCTTTAAAGTGACGTTTCGACAGGCTTGCCAAGTTTTGACGTGATCTTCATCTGCTGTAGCACAACACAAAATTCCCTTTTAATCCTGTTAATTATATTATCAATGTTTAAACAATGCCAATCACGCCAGAACATCCAACCTTAATGCCCTTTCAAGATTCTCAACACAGTTGGACTGACGATTTACCAGTGTGCAAACAATCAGGTAAGAAGATATCAAAAACCTAACCTAAAACCTTGCATTGTTTATTTGATCTGTTTCCCTCATTATCAATTTGTAATTGCTTTTGATAGTATTTATTGCTTGAAAAAAGAATATCAATAGAATATTTTTACAATGAGAAATATAATAACTTTTTAAATCTGTCATCATAAAAGATGTAAAAACGATTTGAATCTTTGAGTTTTAGGTTAAGATACGAATATTTATAAAAGCAAAGCTATATTAAAACCTAAATCTCATTGAAAAATTTAAAAATATCCAACCATTAAAAACAAATAAAAATTTGTTATGGGTAATTCCAAAGAGCCATTTAGCTGGAGTTTTCCTCTTATAATAAGTTCTCAAAACAAAGCATTAGATTTTTCAATTCAGAAATTTTCGTGCATTTTTTTGTTGTTGAAAATTTGATTTTTTCGTCGATTTGGCTTTTCTGTTCAAACCTGCATAAAACGGCAATTTCTAACCGACCTTAAAGTTTAACTGATGATTTTATTCGCTTCAGAGAATATTTTTAGAAAAAATATTTGATCGAGTATTGAGCTCCGGCAAATTTATGTGTCAATGAGGAACTTTCTGTTCCGATAATATTTTTTGCTACTTTGGAAAAATAGTACAATATTCTACTATTTTATCATGAAATGAGGAATATTAAGTTATAAATACACACAGTGTCATATAATCAAGAACATTAAACACTAAAGAATTGCTCATCGCATTTTTTAACTCGATTGAGATAATATTGAGGATTCTGAATAAGATTTACAAAAACGTTTTTTTTTCTTATGGGAAATGCATGTTAAACTTCATGGGGCTTGCGGCACCCCTAAATATCATTTTTTTTTCCAAAACAAAAAATGTGGATTTATTTTTGGGTGGATTCGAACAAATTTGGGAGGGTGTCCCCATAAAAATTCGAAAAAAAGATTTTTGGACCCCGTAATATATATGCAAGAAAATAGTTCAGTTTGGTTCGAAATTTGTTTTTTTTCGAATGTTTCTTTGACACGTGCCATTTTTTTCCGGTTGCATATTATTAATAAGCATTCATTCATACTGCGTTGTAGTATCATGTGCAATGTGCATTGTACAATACAAATTCCAAGATTTACTTCGCATTTTCTTCTTATCTATTCCCTGAAAGATATAGTATTTTAAATAAACACGAGTTGCTGGAATAGTAGGTCATTTCCCTTTTAAACAAATTAATTAGTTGCGCATATTCAATTTTTTCTATTACATAGTCAAATGAATGTAAGACGTCGTCCATAAACATACAATAAACAATTATTAACAATATACATGAATTTTTAACCAAATATTTAAATTTTTAAAAGAATTTTCAACCTAATAGTTAAATTTTCAACCAAAGAAATTAATTTTTAACGAAGAAGATGCATTGATCACCAATAAAATTATTATTCTACCATAAGATGCATTTTTTAAAAAATAGTTGAAATTTCACTTAAAACAGACAAATTTGTAGTAAAAAATAGAATATATATCAAAATTAAAACATAAATTTGAAAAAGTGTTCAAACAATCTCAATTATTTGATTTTCAATATTTAAATTAATAAAATTCTTATTAAAACTATTCGAATTTTCAACTAAAAAACATTTTTTCTGAACCAAAAATAGAATTTTCATCGAAAGAATTAATTTTAAAACAAAAAGAATTTTCAACCTGTTGAATTTAGCAAAAAAATACGCATTTTTAACAAAATAGTTGAAATTACACCTAAAACAGATAAATTTTTAGTAAAAAAAAATTAAAACTATTCGAATTTTCAACGAAAAAACATTTTTTCTAAACCAAGAATGGAATTTTCATTGTGAAGAATTAATTTAAAAAAAAAACGAATTTTCAACCTGTTGAATTAAACCAAAACAGACGCATTTTTAACAAAATAATTGAAATTTCACCTAAAACAGATACATTTTTAGTTAAAAAATTAAAACTATTCGAATTTTCAACTAAAAAACATTTTTTCTGAATCAAAAATGGAATTTTCATTGTAAAAAATTAATTTTAAAACAAAGCTAATTCTCAACCTGTTGAATTAAACCAAAAAAAACGAATTTTTAACCAAATAGTTTAATTTTCTACCAAATTGCTGAACTTTCAAGCGAATCAGACGAATTTTCTACAAAACAGATCAATTTTCAACTAAAATTATGAATCAATTGCAGACATTTTTTAAAAAGTAGTTAAACCTTAAACCAAATGATTGATTTTTCAACCGTACAGTTGAATTTTCGGCCAAAAAAGATGACTTTTCAACAAAGAAAGATGAATTTTCTATCATAAATGATTCATTTTCTACCAAAAGATAAATTTTAAACAAAATAGTTAAATTTTCAGTTTAAAAATTAATTTTCAGTAAAGAAACAAATTTTTAACCAAAGAAATTAATTTTCAACCAAAAAAATAAATTTTCTAAAAAAGAGAATAATTTTGAACAAAATACATGAAATTTCAACCAAACATATGAATTTTTAAAGAAACTTTTAACTTAATATTTTAATTTTCAACAAAAGAAATTAATTTCCAACCAAAAAGATGAATTGGTCAACAAGAAGATTAATATTCTACCACAAAAGACGAATTTTTAGCAAAATACTGGAATTTACAACCCAATAGTTAAATTTACAACTGAAGATAAATTTTCAGCCATATATCAAATAGTTCAATTTTCAGTTAAACAAATTATTTCATAACCAAAAAAAAATATTTCAACAAAATATTTAAATTTTTAACAAAAAAATGTTGTTTTTTTTAAAGCAAAAATGACGAAACAACAACCGTAAAAAATGAATTTTTAACAAAGTAGTTCCACTACCAGCTTAGCAATTAAATTTTTAACCAAAAGCATTAATTTCCAACGAAAAATGTAATAGTTGATATTTTAATCAAAAAAAGATTTTAATTTTAAACCAGAAACAGTTGAAATCAACCAAAAAGACGAATTTTCAACAAAATAGTTGAATCCGCAACCAAAACAGATAAATATTTAACCAAAAAGTTGTAATTGTTAACAATAACACATTGTTTAAAAAATCACTTTTTTAACCAATTTTTACTAAAATAATTATTTTTTGGTGGTTTCTTTTAGTAAAAATTGTTTCTAATACATTGGATTTTAATTTATATTGATCGTTAGATGTTTAAATAAATTTTTTAAACAACTTATTACTCTTCATAACAATTTTCTCTTACAATAGAGTTAGAAAAATACGGTTTCTTCTCTTAGAATAATACTAGAAAGTTGTAGCTTTTTCTTAAATTTCCCACTTTTTGTACACTTTTCAATTAGAGTGAGGTAATAATTAATGAAGTATGATAAACATAATTGTTAAAACAAATTATTATTATTTTTAACTACCTTCTTCTATAGTGATGCTAGATGGATGCAGTTTTTTTCTGCAATTTGTAAATTTTTTGCCCACTTTTTACTCAGTGAGGTAATAATTAATGAAAGTGAACAAACACAATTGTTTAATCAATTTATTATCATTTTATAAAATATTCTCCTTGAATCATGGTAGAAAGTTGCAGGTTTTTCCAAAATTTTCAACATTTTCTCTACTTTTCACTTAAAACGAGCTTATAATTCATGCTATTTAACAAAAATAATTGTTTCAACAATTTATTATTCTTCAAAAAATTGTTTTTCAAAAAAGAAAGGCATTTCTTTTTTTTATGGATTCGAACGAAATAGAGGGGGGGGGGATATACATGAAAAAACGAAAAGAAAAATCAAATGTATTTTGGACCACCCTACTGTCATAGCAATCTTGTTTTGTATTTAAATAAAAAAATATAAGAAAAAACGATTAAGAAACTAACTTTCATAGTCCAAACGAGATTTTTAAATTGAATTCTTAGAATTTGTAACTAAATTTCATAAGATAATTAAAAAAAAAAATTGTAGTGGTTAGTAAAGTTATAAAAGATCGTTTACAACGAGACTTGATTAGAAGTAACGCGTGGGCTGATTTTGAGAAATTTTTTTAGGATTAATTTTTATTCGAAAGAATTTGGTGTTAATTGGATAATATGTACATATGTATTTATCGTATCGTAAAATAATTTCTTTCTCTCATGGAAAACGCGTGTTAAACTTCATGGGCCTTGCGGGATCTCTAAATATAATTTTCTTTCAACAAAAAAATGTATTTACTTTTTTATGGATTCGCAAAAATTTGGGGCATGCCCTTAATTTTAAATTGGAGGTGTTCCAAATTGAACATTTTAAACTCAAGACATCTACATTCCATAAATTAAAAATATTATTCAAAATTATTAATTTCCTCTAATTGCCTTACCATCTTTCCATCTACGTCCCCACACCTAATTTCCTCATACTTCCCCACCCCTCACTTCCCCTAACACCTAACCCACATTTCCCCTCACTCCCCCTTCCTAATTTCCCCTTACTTTCCATAGTTCCCCTACGCTCACTTTCGCTAATTCCCCTTTCCTCATTTTGCCTCATTCCCGTCTCTTCATTTCCCCTAACCCCCCTTTCTACATTTCCCTAATTTCCCCTAATTTACTTTAACTCCCACGAACTCATTTCCCCTACTACCCTTACCATAATTTTTCTTCTCATAATTTTCCCTATTACCCCTTCCCTAATTTCTTCTCACTTTCCCTCATTTCGCTTAGTTCTCCTACCCTCACTTATCCAAATACCCACGTTTTTTCCTCTAATTTCTCTCTCTTCATCTCCTCTTATTTTCTCTAATTCCCCTCCCTACATTTCCCTTCATTTCCCCTAATTTCCTCTAACTCCCCTAAACTCATTTCCCCCACTTCCCTAAAACCTAATTTCCCCTCTCATTATTTCCCCTACTTCCCGTCCCCTTACTTTCCCTAGTTCCCCTCCGATCACTTATCCGACTTCACCTCCCTTCATTTTCCTACTTCCCACGCCATTTCCTTCAATCTCCCTCTCCTTATTTTCATAATTCCCCTCCCTTCTTACGATCTCATTTCCTCTAATTCCCCTAATTCCCCCTCTCCTTATTTCGTCTACTTCCCCTCCTTTAATTTTAATTAATTTCCCCTAATTGACTCTAACTCCCCTAAACTCATTTCCCCTACTGCCCTTACCCTAATTTTTCCTCTCATTATTTTCTCTACTTCCCGACCCCTCATTCCCCTACTTCTTCTCCTCCTATTTTTTTCTCACTTCCCCTCATTTTCCCTGGTTCCCCTTCCCCCACTTCTTATATTTCTCACGTTATTTCCTCTAAATCACCTTCCCTTCATTTCCCCTAATTTACTCTCACTCTCATGAACTCATTTCCCCTACTACCCTTACCATAATTTCCCCTCGCATTATTTCCCCTATTTCCATCCTATAATTTGCTATCACTTGCCCTAATTTTCCATAGTTCCCCTCCCCTCACTTATCCTGCATCACCCCCTTATTTTTCCTACTTCCCATGTCATTTTATATAATTCCCCACCCTTCATTTCCCCTAATTTCCTCTAATTCCCCTAAACTCGTTTCCCCCACTTATCTTGATTTCATTTCCCCTCTCATTATTTCCCCTACTTCCCAGCCCCTCACTTTCCCTAGTTCCCCTCCGATCACTTATCCTACTTGCCCTCCCTCCATTTTTCCTACTTCCTACGTCATTTCCTTTAAGCTTCCTCTCCTTATTTCATTAATTCCCCTCCCTTCATATCATCTCATTTCCTCTAATTCCCTTCAATTAATTTCCCCTTATTCACCCTCCCCTCATTTCCCCTACTTCCTCTCCCCTAATTTTTTCTTACTTCCCCTCATTTTCTTCAGTTCCCCTTCCCCCACTTACTCTACGTCTCACGTTATTTACTCTAATTCCCCTCCCTTCATTTCCCCTAATTTACTCCAACTCCCATAAATTCATTTCCTCTACTACCCTCACCCTAATTTCCCCTTGCATCATTTCCCCTATTTCCCTCCCCTATTTTTCTCTTACTTCCCCTCATTTTCCCTAGTTCCCCTCTCCTCACTTATACTACTTCCCCTCCCCTAATTTTCCCTACTTCCCACGTCAGTTCCTTTAATCTCCCTTTCCTTATTTCCATAAGTCCCCTCCCTTTATATCATGTTATTTCCTCTAACTCCCCCAAATCAATTTCCCCTGATTCCCCCTCCCCTAATTTCCTCTACTTACCCACCCTCCATTTTCATTAATTTCCCCTAATTGACTCTAACTCCTCTAAACTCGTTTCCCCTACTGCCCTTACCCTAACTTTCCCTCTCATTATTTTCCCTTCTTTCCGTCCCCTCATTTTCCCTACTTCCTCTCCCCTATTTTTTTCTTACTTCTCCTCATTTTCCCTTGTTCCCATCCCCCCACTTATCCTACTTCCCCACTCATAATTTTTCGTACTTCTCAGGTCATTTCCTCTAATTCTCCTCTCTTAATTTCCCCTAATTTGCTCCAACTCCCCTAAACTCATTTTCCCTACTTTCCTTACCCTAATTTCCCCTCTTATCATTTCCTCCACTTCACTTCCCCTCATTTCCTCTACTTTTCCTCCAACCATTTTTATTAATTTTCCCTGATTGACTCATACTCTTCTAAACTCATTTCCCCTACTGCCCTTCACCTAATTTTCCCTACATCCCGTCCCCTCATTTTCCCTACTTTCTCGCCCCTAATTTTTTCTCAATGCCCCTCATTTTCTCTAGTTCCCCTCCCCCTACTTATCCTAATTTTCCCTACATCCCCTCTCATCATTTCCCCTAATTTTCTCTAAATCCCCTAAACTCATTTCCCCTGCTTAACTTACCCTAATTTCCCCTCTCATAATTTCCTCCACTTCACTTCCCCTCATTTCCCCTAATTCCCTCCTCCCCTCATTTCCTCTACTTTCCCTCCCACCATTTTTATGAATTTTCCCTGATTGACTCATACTCTTCTAAACTCATTTCCCCTACTGCTCTTGACCTAATTTTCCCTCCATCCCGTCCCCTCATTTTCCCTACTTTCTCGCTTCTCATTTTTTCTCAATTCCCCTCATTTTCCCTAGTTCCCCTCCCCCTACTTATCCTACTTCCCCACTCCTCATTTTCCGTACTTCCCACGTTATTTCCTGTAATTCCCCTCTCATCATTCCCCCTAATTTTCTCTAAATCCCCTAAACTCATTTCCTCTACTTTCTTCACCCTAATTCCCCCTCTCATCATTTCCTCCACTTCACTTCTCCTCATTTTCCCTACTTCCTCTCCCCTAATTTCCTCTCAGTTTCCCTCACTTTCCCTAGTTCCCCTCCCCTCACTTATCCTGCTCCCCCCTATTTTTCCTACTTCCCAAGTAATTTCTTTTAATTTTGCTCCCCTCATTTCCACTAAATCCCCTCCCTTCATATCCCTTCATTTCCTCTAACTCTCCTGAACTCATTTTCCTTTCCCCTCATTTCCTCTACTTCCCCTCCCTTTATTTCCCCTAATTTCCCCTACGTCCCCGCCCTTCAATTTCCGTACTTCCTCTCACTTTCCCATCCTCACTTCCCCGGGCTTTGTATTTAAATAAAAAAAAGATGAGAAAAAACATTTGAGAAACTAATTTTCATAGCCCAGTCAAGATTTTAAAATTGGATTCTTATAATTTCTGACTAAATATTGTAAGATAATTAAAAAAAATTGTGATTAGTGAAGTTGTAAAAGATAATTTACAACGAGACTTGATTAGAAGAACGCTCGGGCTGATTTTGTGAAAATTTTATAGGATTAATTTTTATTCGAAAGAATTTGGTGTTAATTGGATAATACGTATTTATCGTATCGTAAAATAGACTTTTTTTTAATGAGAAATGTTCACGTGATGGTCAGTTTGACGTCAATTGCTTTAATGCTAATTGCAAGTCTCACCTGTTTCTTCCTCGGACCAAAGTTGTTAGAAATCTGTTGTCTTTGAACATCAACTGATCCTCCTGGTGAGCAGCCGCCTGCGTCGCGGCGCTCAGCGCCGCGTAACGTTGCCTCATTGCTCCTACGGTACTGTAAATTAAATTACATCACTGTAAATCGGGTCAAAGCACACAGGGGCACACAGTTTTCAATTTTTTTAGTACCATAAATTTCTCTTAGGGGGAAGTTAAAAAATCACGTCACGCTATTTTGAATAATTTTTCCACCCCTCGAAGACACAGTCAAAATTTTTTTTTCGATTTCATATTTGATAAACGCCTAAAATAAAAAACCAAATTTACGAACATAAGATTTTAACAGACTTTACAGCCCAAAATTCTATTTCTCAAAACAGGGTGAATAGGGTGATTTTTCAGAAAAATAGGGGAATCATAGGGGAATTAATTCTTTTAAATCAACTTTATGTATATGTACTAAATTGAATTCAGTATGAAACACTTAAGATTTCAAGTCAAAATATATTGCATTTTCAACAAAATAAATGAATTTGCAATAAAAAAATATTAATTTTGTACCAAAAGAGATGAACTTTCAATACAAAATTTTTTTTTTTTTCTAACCAAATAGTTGAATTCTTGATCAAATAATTGAATTTACAACTTACAAAGATGAACATTCAACCAAATAATCAAATTTTTAAACAAAAAAATGCAAACCAGAAACAGTTGCATTTTTAACAAAATTCACTCAGACCCCGATTTAGTAACCCCCGGTTTAGTAATTCCTAGAATTGCTGGCCTACGCAGTTTCTCAGCGCGCAGGGCGAGAAATGGTTGCGACTCTCGCATCGGAAGATCCGCAGTGCGCGAGTACACCTTCGAGTATATTGCGCAATATTATGCATTCCAATTGGAAATTGTTCAGGTGGCCCTGGCTGTTTACTTTTCGATTCCCCCGATTTAGTAACAAGGCTATTTGCAGGCAACTCCCAACACTGTTACTAAATCGGGGTCCGAGTGTAGTTGAATTTTCAGTCCAAAAGGACGAGTTTCCTATCCAAAAAGACGAATATTAAACAAAACAGTTAAATTTTCAACAAAATAATTAAATTTTCATCGATTTAGTTGAACTTTCGAGAAAATAATTAATTTTTTAACAAAATAGTTGAATTTTCAAGGAAATAATTAAATTTTCAACAAAATAGCGGAGATTTCAAAAAAATAATTAAATTTTCAACAAAATCGTTGATTTTTAAACAAAATAAATTAATATTGAACAAAATAATTAAATTTTCAGCAAAATAGTTGAATGTTTAACTTACAAAGATGAATTTCCAAACAAATGGTCGAATTTTTAAACAAAAAAGGTTCAACTTCAACCTTCAAAGTTGCATTTTCGACTAAATATAGTTGCATTTTAAAGTTAAAAAGACGAATTTTGTACATGATAGTTGAATTTTCAATAAGAAATTCCGAATGTTCAAGAAAAAAGTTAAATGTTCAACAAAATAATTAAATTTTCAACATAATAATTAAATTTTCAACGAAATAGTTGAATTTTCAAGAAAATAATTAAATTTTCAACAAAATAGATGAATTTTCAATAAAATAATTAAATTTTCAACAAAATAGTTGAATTTTCAACAAAATAATTACATTTACAACAAAATAGTTGAATGATTAACTTACAAAGATGAATTTTCAAACAAATGGTCGAATTTTTAAACAAAAAAGGTTCAACTTCAACCTTGAAAGTTGCATTTTCGACTAAATATAGTTGAATTTTAAAGTAAAAAAGACGGATTTTGTACATAATAGTTGAATTTTCAATCAAAAATTTCGAATGTTTAAGAAAAAAGTTTAATGTTTAACAAAATAATTAAATTTTCAACATACTAATTAAATTTTCAACGAAATAGTTGAATTTTCAAGAAAATAATTAAATTTTCAACAAAATAATTAAATTTTCAATGAATTAGCTGAATTTTCAAAAAAATAATTGAATTTTCAACAAAATAGTTGAATTTTCAAGAAAAGAATTAAATTTTCAACAAAATAGTTGAATTTTCAACAAAATAATTAAATTTTCAACAAAATCGTTGAATTTTCAACAACATAAATTAATTTTCAACAAAATAATTAAATTTTCATCAAAATAGTTAAATTTTCAAGAAATGGTCGAATTTTTGAACAAAAAAGTTTCAACTTCAACCTTCAAAGTTGCATTTTCGACTAAATATGGTTGAATTTTAAGGTCGAAAAGACGAAGTTTGTAGAAGAAAGTTGAATTTTCAATCCAAAGGGACTTGCAACAAAATGGTTGAATTTTTAACTAGAATGATAAATCTTGAAAGAAATGAATTTTTAACAAAGAAGTTCAACTTGCAACCAAGTAGTTGAATTTTCAATCGAAAAAGTTAATTGTCGACGAAAAATATAATAGTTGATATGGTTTATTATTGTTAACCAAGCAGTTGCACCTTCAACAAAAAAGATACAATTTCTAACAAAAGAGAATGATTTTCAACAAAAAAGTTGAATTTTCAAAAAAAAATAAAATAAAAAAAAAATGATAAATTTTCAACCAAGAAAGATGATTTTCAAGCAAATAGTTGAATTTTCAGCAAATAAAACAATTCCTTTTAGGCAAAACAGTTGCATTTACAGTGCCTTATCATATAATTAGGCAAAAGCTAAAAATTACAATTAAAACATTATTTTTGTCATTTATTGTAAGTAAGCCGAACTTTTAACCAAATTCACCCTACTCTCGGATTCTATCCCCCCGGTCTAGGTCTTCCTAGAACTGCTGGCCCCCGAACCTGGACTAAAACCGAGAGTTCAGTGTAATTGAATTTTCAACCTTCAAAGACGAATTTTCTATCCAAAAAGGCCAATGTTCAATAAATCAGTTAAATTTTTGATAATATAATTATATTTTCAACATAATTTTAATTTTCAAGTAAATATTTTACCTATCTTTAGCAACATTTACATTTGTCGTTGAAAATTCATCTTTTGGTTGAATTC
Source organism: Andricus grossulariae (assembly GCA_011634705.1). Classification (NCBI taxonomy): domain Eukaryota; kingdom Metazoa; phylum Arthropoda; class Insecta; order Hymenoptera; family Cynipidae; genus Andricus; species Andricus grossulariae. The sequence goes on from JAABKJ010007545.1 coordinate 165,193,356, forward strand.
CACTGTTTTTTATTTATAATTAAATTTTTTGTTGTTGTTGAAATATCAACTATTATATTTTTTGTTGAGAATGAATCTTTTTTTATCAAAATTCAACTGCTTGGTTTAAAGTCTCGTTTAAAGTTGAACTTCTTCGTTAAAAATTCAATTTGTTGTTGTTAAAGATCCACTTTGTTGGTTGAAGATTTAACTATTCCATTATTGGTTGAAAATTGATCGTTCTTAATTGAAAATTCACCAATTTGGTTGAAAATTTATGTATTTTGTTGTAAAATCGCATCTTTCAGTAACAAATTAATCTTCTTAATTGGAAAATCAACTATTGGTAAAAGTTTAACTACTATTTGGCTTAAAAATTCAACTGTTTTGTTGGAAATTTTATTATTATTGTATAAAATTGAACCGTTTAGTTGAAAATTAAATTTTTTGTTGAAAATTCATATTTTCGGGTTGAAAATTCAACATTTTTATAGAGAATATTGGTTTGAAAATTCAACATGGTGGTGGAAATTTTTTTCCCTCTTGACTGAAAAACCTTTTCAGTTTGAAAATTCAACTTTTGTTGAAAATTCGTCTTTTTGGTTTGAAAATTCATCTCTTTTGGTTGAAAATTATATTAACGTTTCTCTTCAAAATTGATATTTTTGGATTTAAAATCCCACTGTTTTGTAGAAAATTCGTCTCTCTGCCTTTTAAAAGTTCAACAATTTAGTCAACCTTTTTTCTACTTTCTTGAATAAAAAATATGTTTGATAGAGGAGTCAATTCGTCAATAGTGAATTTTGTTTAAAATTCGTCTTTTCGGTTTGAAAATGTATCAATTTTGGTAGAAATATAATCTTTTTTGTATAAAATTGCAACTGCTCGGTTGAAAATTAATCTGGAATTTAAACAAAAATTAAATCTTCTACCAATAAAATTAATTTTTAACGAATTAGTTCAGCTTTTAATCAAGAAGTTGAATTTTCAACCCAAAAAAAGACGAATTCTCAATGAAAAATTGAAAAGTTGAATTTCAGTTCAAAAAATGAATTTTCATTAAAATAGTTCCATTTTCTACCAGTAAAATGAATTATTAACAAAGTAGTTCAACTTTCAATCAAGTAGTTGAATTTTCAATCAAAAAGGATGAATTTTCAATGAAAAAGTTAATAGTTGAATGTTCAACTAAAAACGATCAATTCTCTGCCAAAAATACAATAGTTTAATTTTCAATTACGAAAATTAATTTTCAACCAAAAATAAAAAAAACTAATTTTCAACAAAACACTTATATCTTCAACCAAACAGTAGAATTTTTAACCAAAAGAGAATTCTGAACCAATCACATAAAAGTAGACATAAATTTGTTTTAAATCATTTTATTTTTAGGTACTACAGATAAAATAAAAAGTAAAATGATACCTATATCTCGTATATAAAAATGAGCACAATGAAAGATTTGAATCAGAAGAGTTCAAAATTTTGAACTCAATTTTGAGCATATTAAATTAAATTTTCATAAATATTTGGATAAATCTTAATTATGTGTCGATACTGTATTATTTCAATTACCAATTAGTCTTAATCGGTGTTCGCTGAATTAAATCAAATCATGAAGATTGCAAAATATCGGGGAAAATATGTACTACTAATCTGCTAGTAATAAAAAGAAAAGGAAAATGTAAATTACTTTTTTCTTCTTTGCCAATATCATTTTATGAATGAAGTAAATAAATTAATACAATACAAATCAGAGGACTTTGTACTGGTTTATTTCCATGGTGTAATGTTTGTAAATCAGACGCGAACTTTCTCAAACTATCTTCTCTATTGATTTTTAATTATAAATAATGATAACTAGAACAAAAGCAGACACAATGAAATTGCCCATTCACAATTAAATAAAATAAATTGCTGTTTTGAATTCTGTTTTAATAAAAAATATTCTCTCATAGTAATATAATTTAGAGATAAATTTTTTATAATTAAAAAAAAAAATTTCTTGTACTATTTCCGTCACCTTTGTTGGAGAGTTTATATGCTGGGAACATTTTTAAATTGAGGGCTAGTTGATCGTCACCTAAATACATAAATGGAATAATTGAGCCAGAATTGGTATTCCTGGCTATTTTTAACCACTATCAAGGGACAGATCCCATCATGTATGCTAAAAATAATCCAATCTCGACCCTTTTTTAATATCCTGTTCTTTGTCTCAATAATTTATTCTTGCAAGACCTTTGAAGACTTTTCATTAATTTCATTTTTTTCTAAATTCTAGTTTCGACAAAAATAAACATTTTGAAAACGCCATTCATAAGTTGTTTTAAATCAGGGTGGCCGCAAAAACTTCATTTTCAAAATTTCCTGCTTTTTCCTGACCAATTTTTAATTTTCCCTCGCTATTATTATTCGAAGACCAGAATTTATAAACGGAATAAAAAAATATCAAAATTATAATAAATTTTTTTAAATCAATTCATTGCAACCAAAAACAATGAATTTTCTATCCAAAAGGATGAATTTTGAACAAAACAGTTGAAATTTCGATAAAAAAATATGACTTTTTATCCAAATAGTTTAATTTTCAAGAAAATGATTAAATTACACAGGACCAGAAAATCTAAACCCTTGCAACACGGGCCAGACTAGGTGGGTCTTATATTTTCGGGGTCGCTGAATTCAAATCCGTTGTCCGTTTGGTTTGACCTTGAACTGACCTTGACCCTGACCTGATAGGACCAAAAGGACAACGGAATCTAATTCTGCGACCCCGAAAACCTATACGTACCCTGACTTATTTGGTTAGCGATGAATTTTGTAGCTTTGAACTTCAATTGACCTTGACCCTGACCTGATGGGACCAAACGGATAACGGATACAAGTTCAACGATCGCGAAAACCTATAGGTACCCTGATTTATTTGCTTAGCGATTAATTTTGTAGGTTTCACCTTCAATTGACCTTGACCCTGACCTGATGGGAACAAACGGACGACGGATTTGAATTCAGCGACCCCGAAAAACTATAGGTGCTATGACTTAATTGGTTAGCGATAAATTTCGTAAATTTGACCTTGAACTGACCTTCACAACGGATTCAAATTCAGGGACCCTGAACACCTATAGGTACCGTGAATTATTTCGTTAGCGATGAATTTTGTAGGTTGACCTTGAATTTACCTTGACGCTGACCTGATGGGACCAAACGGACAATGGATTTGAATTCAGCGACCCCGAAAACCTATAGGTACCCTGACTTAATTGGTGAGCGATGAATGTTGTAAGTTTGACCTGACAACGGATTCGAATTCAGTGACCCCGAAAACCTATATGTACCCTGAATTTTTTGGTCAGCGATGAATTTTGTAGGTTGACCTTGAATTGACCTTGACCCTGACCTGATGGGACCAAACGGAAAACGAATTTGAATTCAGCGACCCCGAAAACATATGGTACCCTGACTTAATTGGTGAGTGATGAATTTGGTAAGTTTGACCTTGAACTGACCCTGACTTGATGGGACCAAACGGACAACGGATTCGAATTCAGCGACCCCGAAAATATAAGACACTCCTAGTCTGGTCCGCGTTGCAAGGGTTCAGATTTTTTTTGGTCCTGTGTTATCAACAAAATAGTTGAGTTTTTAAAGAAATAGACGAATTAAAAAAAAAGATTAAACTTCAACCAAATAATTAAATTTTTTAGAAGCTAGATAAATTAAAAAAAATGAATTGTGAATCTAAAAGGATGAATTTTCAATTAAAAATAAAACGAATTTTCAACGAAATAGTTAAATTTCAAACAAAATGATTAAATTTTGAATAAAATAGTTGAGTTTTTAAACAAATAGGCGAATTTAAAAAAAGAAGAATTCAACTTTAACCAAATAGTTGAATTATATAGAAGAAAGTTGAATTTAAAAAAAAAATGAATTTTCTATCTAAAAGGACGAATTTTCTATTAAAAAAAACGAATTTTCAACAAAATATTTCAATTTTCAACCAAAGAGTTGCATTTCGAACAAAATTATTAAATTTTCAACAAAATAGTTGAGTTTTTAAACAAATAGACGAATTAAAAATAAAAGATTAGACTTCAACCAAATATTTGAATTGTTTAGAAGACACTTTAATTTTCAACAAAAAAAGATGAATTTTCAATGTAAAAGGACGAATTTGGTATACCAAAAGACGAATATTTAACCAAACAGTTGAATTGAATTGAATTGAATAGTTGATATTTAAATAAAAAATTTTTTTTCAACAAAATAGTTAAAATTTCCAAAAAAATAGTTGAATTTTTAACCAAGAAGATTAATTTTCTACAACAAGAGAATAATTTTTAACAAAATACAGGAATTTTTAAACAAATAGTTATATATTCAACTAAAAAAGATACATTTTCAACCAAAAAATAGAAAAGTTAAATTTTCAGTGCAACAGTTGAATTTTCAACCAGAAAATATGAATTTTTAACAAAAAGATTAATTTTCAACCAAACAGTTGCAATTTTAACCAAAAAAAGAGGAAACTTCAACAAAGAAAATTAGTTTAAAAAACACGAATTTGCAACTAAAAAAGACCGATTTTCAACAGAAAATGGAAAAGTAACATTTTAAGCACACAAAATTAATTTTTAACAAAAAAAGACGAGTAAAAAAAAAATGGTCCGATTTTCAAACAAAGAGATGAATTTTCAAATAAAATAATAAATCATAAAAAAATGAATTTTTAACAAAGTAGTTCATCTTTCAACCTAAAAGTTGATTTTTCCATCCAAAAATACGAATTTTCAAGAAATAAAGATTCTTCAGTCAAGAAAGAAAAAAAAATGTCATCCAAATTGTTGAACTTTCAAGCCAAAAGACAAATTTTCTGTAAAACAGCTGAATTTTGAACCAGAAAATATGAATTTTTAACAAAAAAGTTAATTTTCAACCAAACAGTTGCAATTTTAACCAAAAAAGAGGAAACTTCAACCGCTTCGCTCGGGCAGCAAATTCACACTCGTCAAAATAGCCTTCTTTACGCCCTTGATACACAATATACTATTTCGGTTCCGAACCACTTCGTATTATCGAAGTTTCACTGTAATTCGATACCTCCTTTTTGCATTCGATGCCTCAATTATTTTAAAACAAATTAATTAAATTTAATTGCGTTCAATTCTCCTGAATTCTGATAAATTCATATGAAGTCTACCACGACTTTTTATTGTATTCCTTTGAATCCATTTGTATTCTGCTCTAGTCCATAAAAGTCATGGATCTTTGCATTTATTTCGGTAGTTGCAGAAAATTTCGGAAAAATTTTCAGATAAAAGTTGCAGATTCAATCAAAATATACATTTTTAAAATATATATTTTCAATTAACACTTTTCGTGCAGGATTGATAGTTTCTGAGAAAATTTCTATTGAAATGTAGTAAGAGCAACATGCTTGAATATGAGTTACGCCTTTATACACCATCCGCGCTGAGGGCACTTCAGGAGCTGTAAATATTACGATTAAGGGACAGAATAAGTGCCTGAGAATGGCCATTAGCGCAAAAAGAGGGGCAAGGATCACTGAGTTTCAGGAAAAAACTAAAATCTCTACAATCAAGCAGGAAATATTTCAAATATCTCCAGATTTTTACGAAAATCAACTTACTCTTCCAATCCTGAAAGATATATCTTCGCTACGTTATGAAGATGCACACTTTGAGCTCAAATATAAATTACCGCAGCATCTGCTATAAAATTAAGGAACCTATTTCCACAAAACTTAAATTTTCGCAGCCTATAATAGCTAAAGTAACTGTAAATAATAAGATCCACATCTAGCTATTCAGGGCCTACGATTCAGGGCCTTTCGGGTATCGAAATTGAGACGAGTAAATTTTGAAATTACAAATTCGCCGATTGAAGTACATTTCAAAGTTACATCAACGAACAATGAAATTAGATTCAAAATTCAAACTATAAAAATAAAATAATTATCCCAGAGCAATTTGGGTTTAAATCACGTCCAAGCACGCAACATCAATTACTCAGAGCCACTAATTATATTTGACCAAAAAAATTAATCGTAACGTATCTACTGCCATGCTGTTGTTAGACCTTGAAAGGTATTTGACACTGTTTGACTGATTCTTTTTATCTAGTATATTATTGCTGACATTCCTAAAAAAATTAACTATAGAATCGGCTTTGTTCGCTGATGACCCAGCGATTTATATAGCATGCTGGAGTAAAAAATTAGCTGTCTCCAAGTTACAAAAATATCTAGAAGAAATTCTACAATTCTTTAATGTTAAGACATTAAAATTTAATGCTCAAAAAACTAATTGTACTCTATATGGTTTTTGTAATCAGCGCGTTAAAATGTGTAGGTGTGCCTAGTTAAAAAAGTGGGAAAGTACTTTTCGGAAGATTATCAATTTTTCTTTATTCACGTGAATATCAATTACATTCATTTTGAATTTAATTTAGTTCCTTTAAATTATTTCAAATTCCATTTAATTTAATGCAATTTCGGAGAGAACTTTGCATTTAGTTCCATTACCCTGGATTTTCTTGAGTTTCTGTTATATCCCGCATATCAAGTCTATCTAATTCCGCCGCTTACTTTCGAATTTCGTTGAAAACCTTCAATTTTCGTTGTATTTCTCCAAGTTCCGTTGAATTTCTCTTGAATTAAGTTGCGTTGAATTGAATTCAATTTCGCTGTCTAAATTTTGTATCCCTTAAAATTTCGTTCTATTCCTTCGAATTGCCTTCACTGACTTTGACATCTCTTGAAATATTGGGAATTCCCTTCAATATGATTGATTTATATTAAATTCAATTAATTTTGGTTGTCTTTCTTTTAATGCCTTTAAATTCCTTTGAACCCCTGAATGAGTGACTTTGAATTTCTTTGGATTACTTTGAATACTTAGATTTCAATTAAATTACGTATAATATCGTCGTAATCTCTTTAACTGTAATGCTATAATTTTCCTTTAATCACATACATTTCCACTAAATCCTTCTCGAATGTAATTGAATTTAATTGTATTCATTTGAATTCTGTTTAATTTCTTTTGAATCTAAAAACACTCAACTGAATTCCTTCAAATTCTGTTGACAACCCTCGAATTGAATTGAATTCCTTTCAATATAGTCGAATTCACTGATAGTGGAAACACGAGCATGTGATTCTAAACCAAAAATATGGTCCTTCAAAAAATAACCAACAAAATACATTGGATGAATTTCATGCAATCAAACAACCAGCCCTGTAAAACAGAAAGCATTGGAGTGGACTATATGTCATTGTAAAAATTGTACACTTTAATTCTTATAAATCTAAACAAATTCCGTTTTTGTACGAATGGCCATTTAACGGCATTCGATTGCATTGATTGTACTCGATATATCCGGTCGGAAAAAGCATTAAATGGTATTCGACTTATTTGGTAATTCAACAACATTGAACGGCATTGGTTCCATTGTATGCCTCCGACCACTGAGGGAATTGCATGGCATTCAACTGATACGGTCATGGAATTGTATTCAATGGCATCGCAAAGAAGCCACTTTAATGCCATAATTTTTGTGTGGATTTTTTTCTTAACAACTACTTTTTACAATTAAATAAAATTTTCAGCGTTTACTTATGCTGTCTCAAAGTTGCAAAAATAATTTTTTTACAAAAAATTATTATTTAGTTTGGGTATTATTTAACAATAAACAAAGTGTCTAAAGAGAGGCATGTCCACTGCTCGCACGATATCTCCAGTCAGCATTATCTGAAACTAATAAATCAGAAATTTTCTTTATTAGTATGACCTTAGCTCTGATGTGACGAAACGGATTTTTTGTTATTTGGCAAAACAACAAAATGGCGGCAGTTTATAAAAATAAAAAAATCGTGTTATTTTGCTCTTTTTTTGTTAATTTAACTATGATAAAATTAAAATTTTAAAAGATACGCTTCGTCATTTTGTAGATATTTATGTTAAGAAAACTTTTTGGGAAATCGTGCGCGCAGAGCGCAAAAACGTTGTTTCGAGAAAAAAGCGTTTAAAGTTTTCGGAACATAAAAATTGTAAGGAAAAGTTACTTACACTTAATCAGCGATCCCTGCTCCATATACTATATTTTCTTCACATATACACATTTAAAAATAAACAGCAATAATTCCGGATATGCATCGAAAACAATTGCCACCGCTGAAACATAAGCAGCCGCGTTCGGATGCTCTACTAGCGCTCAGCTCTCTACGCGCTTTTGCTCCAAGCTCTCAAAAGTATAGATAAGCTCCGAATTTCTGTGTAGAGTTTTGATATGATATTTCTGAATATATAACCTGTCGAAAAATGCAAAAAAAATTGATTTTTCAAAAGTGAGATAGTATAATGACCCCTTAAAGTGACAAGTGCAGCGCAGAACAGTGCGCGTGGGTCGAAGTAACGAACGAGCATGCGCGCGCATTTCTCGCGGACAATAAAGTGCACTTTACCGGCCGGTAAAGTATCCCACCACCAACAAATACCTACTTCGCTGCTCCAAACCATGCCCAGAAAATGGAGAAAATGTGTTTGACTAGATGACAGTCTAGAAAAAAGGGTTTCGTAACCTTTCAGGACGTTAATTAAGTCGTTTAAACCTGCCCCTCCCATACCTTCCTCACTTCACCCTTCACCCGCTTTCCCATCTTCTTCCTTCTCTAATTCCCCCTCTCCTCTCTTTCCCAGCTGACACTCCCCTTTTTCTACATTTCTTCCCCAGCCCTCACTTCCCCTCCCCTACTCACCCTTATTTCCAATCATTTCTAATCATTTACCCTACTTCCTCTCATCTCCGCTTACATCCCCTACTTCCTCTCCATTCATTTTCCCTACATCACCTACTTACCCTCCCCTTATTTCCTCTAATTTACCTACTTTCCCTCCACTCAATTTCTCTCGTTTCCCAGCCCCTCACTTCCCCTACTATCACTCCCCTAATTTTCCCTACTTCCCCTTCATTTATACCCTCTCACTTCCCCTCCCTTAATTTCCCCTACCTTACCTCCTCTCATTTCTCCTCACTTACCATACTTCCCTTCCACTCATTTCCTTTCACTTCCCCTTATTTCGCCTGCTTCCCCTCGCCTCATTTTATTTACAACAGACTCTCAGTTCATGAACGCGCGGTCACACGAGGCTTATGAATTCCTAGAATTGATGGTCCCAGCAGTTTCTCAGGGGGCAGGGAAAGGACGGTTGCGACTTTGCCTCCGAAGGGACGCAGTGCACTAGTACTCAGTCGAGTATTTTTCGCAATAATATGAAAACGGGTCAGGCGTCCCTGACACTGTTCATCAAGCCAGAGTACTTTTCCTACTTCCTTTCCCCTCACTTCTCCTCACTCCCTATACTTTTCCTCCCCTGGTTTCCCCTCGTCTCCCCGACTTCCCCTCCCATAATTTCCCCTCACTGCCCTTCTTAGAAAAAAGTACGATGGATGGACGGACACCCGATCCGTTTTTGACGGTGAGATAACAGTTCGTGGTTTAATATGTATTTTTTTACGGAAATGTTTTTTGGTTTACTGTGTTTGGCAATTTTATTAAATTATTGTCGTTTCAGGTAGATGAACTTATTTTTATCTTTCCTTTTAGATTTACGCATTTTTATTGTATTTAAGATTTGAACTTCTGATATCAGCGGTCATTTTAAAAATTCAAAATTTTAAATTTTGTAATATTCTTTTTATTCGCAGAATTTAATAGAGGACATCCAATGGCCCTTTTTGCGTATTTTATTTTATTTTCACCAAAACAGAACTGAACAATTCTAATATGGATTTCTTAAACATGGCAAGTTTCGATGAGTTGGTAAAAATTAATTGATTTAAAATTAAAGCATGTAATTTTTTTCTGTATCAACGTAGATTAATGTTTAACTTAGCAGGCACTTTTTACGTCATGGTTAAATATATCGACGCGTTTCACGTATCATTTCCTCACCTGTTGTCATAAAAATTATGCCGGCTTCTTCTAATCAGTAAGATCGAACAGATGGCGCGTAACAGACTCTGAATTTTATCCCGTTTGTAAGTTAACTTTGAACATAAGTTCGTGTATGACATATCGTTCCGCGAAAACACGTGTGAAAGACATAACGTGAAATTTTCGTCGCCCACTCAGCAAATCTCGATATATCAACTGGAGCAATCGTTTTTATCGATTTTGGTGGAAGTGAAACGTCTTCATGAACGACTTCAATATTTATTCGTGTGACGAATGGGACGATGCGACACCATTATTGGGTTATGGAGAAAATTCCGCCAGGCTGATAGAATACACTCAGTAGGTTGATGCATCACTATTTCATTTTTATTTGAGGAATAAAGTAAATAAATTGGAGTGGAATTAAGTAAATTTTCTAAGCATTTTCGATTTATACATAATTTCTAGTACATTTTTGTAGCGGGTTTTGTGATATTTATGCGTTTTTTCTCAGAGCTTTTAAGATCAATCCGTTCCTCCAAGGAAAAAAATGATATTTAAAACAATTCCTCGCATAAACCTTCTCCAAGATCGAAATTTGGAAAAACTAGGTTTCAGCGAACAAATATGAAAAGGATTATATACAAACTTTTAAAAATAAAAATCAGTGTCTTCGAAGTACTTAATAATTCAGTGAAGGAATAACTTTTAGTCCTTTTAATTTGAAAACGTACTCATCGAGTTGAGCAGTTCATTTAATAAATTAGAGTGAATAAAATCCGAAACATAATATTTTCCTTAGAAATTAATTTTGGATACTGTGGATTTTGGGGAAAAAATGCAAATTTCAAGGAATTTCTGTAAGAAGCACTTGAAGTAACTTCCAGGAATATTCAGGGCTGCCACACAATCAGTTTTAGTGTTTTTTTTTTGACAAATCACTTTTTAGTGACTTTTTAAAGATAAAGCCACTACAGTCACTTTTTTAAATAAAAACATGACTTTACTTACTTTTCTTTCAATAAATTAACCCAAGGGTTCACCGCTAGTGAATTCAGGTCTATACCTATTTCTGAATTTTCTTGAACTCTTTTGAAATATTTCAGGATGTTTAAAAATATTCCTAACATTTTTAACAGATTTCAATAATTTGAAGGGATTTCAAAGGTGTTTGTTTTTTTGCGCTAAAAAGTTTTCCTCGTCTACAATTTTGGTTATTTTTTGTTATGTTGCTTAGGGTGTCCAAAGAAACATTTTCAGACCTGTCTCAATGGGCACAACTAATTAGGGAGATTTTCACGAATTTTTTCGATAGGGGTGTTTTCATTTTTTTGCCCCCAAAAGTTTTCCTCATCTACAATTTTTTTTATTAATTTGGTATATTTTTTTGGGATATGGGACCTAATATTTTGTTTAAGGGTGGGTTGAAACCCTTGGGGGTGGTTTGGAATAATGAAGATGTTTGTGCTGACTTAGTTTTCACCCGAAAGTTCATTTTCTAAACTCATTTTAAACTTACTGAATTCAATTATTTTATTCATATTATTTAATTGTTTTCAATTCACTTAAATTCTTTTTAAGTCACTTGTAGTCACATTGTGAGTTAGAAATTAGTCACCTTTGATTACTTCATGCTGTGCATTAGATATTAGGATAAAACTCGAAAATAATTATTCAAACTATTCATAATGTGGGCCAAAATAGTTAATTTTGTACTTACAAAAATTTGTGTACAGTTAAAAATCGATTTATCAACGTTAAATACAAATAACAGTTAATAATGATCACTATATTTGAGCAATATTTTTTGTACAATGACCGGTAGTGCTCCATATTAATATATCATACTACAAAATAAGAGGATGTTTTAAAACGCTGAAATCAAAATTAACTGAATCCTGAAAATAGCCATTTGTCCCATATTTTTCAATATTTTTATCTACTCTACATATATTTTTAAAAGAATTGGGAATTTTTCTGTTTTTGAAAATCTTATTGTCTAAACTGGTCAACTTTTTAAGAATTACCCATACATTATTATGTAAGGACTGAATAAAGTCTTATTCATATTAAATTATATCAAAAGATATATATAGTCAAGTATAGCAAAAATCTATTTTTTAACGAAATTATTAATTTTAGAAGCGATTAGTCATTTTCATTTTTCCACAATGCATCTTAAAAATATTTCAGTCGTAAATAAATAAAAAAAGAAACTCATTTTGCACAAGTTTTTATTACTCCATAATTTTCCTTAAATTTGAAGGAAAAGTAAATTCTTCAATATTGAATGTCAAGTAATATTATTAATTTTGCATTGTAAATTACTTACTTTTCCTATATAAAGGAAAAAATTGCTTCTATCTACACAATATTAATTTTCTTTTGATTTAAAATATTAAAATTTTCAATTTCAACCAGTGAGAAGAAGTGTAAATAATATTTTCCAGAAATTATATTATTAACGTAAAAAAAGTAGCAAGTAAGTTTGGATAATCCTTAAAACTCTAATCGATCTAATATCGCAAACATCTTTATTGCATACCGTCGACTGCGAAGATAGATTTTCCCAGACTGTCTGGGACTTCGTGTAACATCAGCACACTATTTTTCCCTTTAGGAATTTTTAAATATTCTTTTGAACCGAATAAAAAATATTGGCAACTTTTCTGCAATTAATCTTGGACTGAATTTGTTTTTTTACTTAAATTTATTTATACTAAACACAAAACTTTTTCGCCCAGACTATTATCGAGAATTATAAGACTCGTTTGCATTTAGTATTGCAAAGTTTGAAATTTTTCACTAAAAGTCATTTAAGATTTATAAAATTTATGTAATCGTCCAAGATTCCATGACTATTCCGACACATGTTACACTAAACATTTTTTTTGTATAATAAGTTAAAATTTTATAAATCTAAATTTAAAATTGTTTGATTCTATTTCTAAAAGATTCTATATTAAAAATTTCGAAGTGTTCTCGTCGTCCCGAAAGTCGAAACTAGTGCATCCCCTTTTCCAACTCCCTGAATCATACGGGAAGACTAGGCACAGCCTATAAATTTACAAAAATTAGAATTCTGGTCTTTAAATATTAATGGTCAGGGAAAATGAAAAATTAATCATGGAAAAGTCAGTGAATTTCGATAATGAAGTTTTGCGGACACCCTGGCAGAAATCGATAGGATGTTATTAAATCTGCTGCGAGTGAATTTAATTAAGAGATATATTATCAGCAGAACAGCCTCTGGTGCTTTTAAATTGTAAGTCAGAAGAGAATATTAGATCGTCAATGAACGACCTGAGGGCGGTCGTTATATTGCTCCTGAATATATACGACATCATATGCAACAAAATAACAGTTAATTAACGCCGTCTGTAGCGCCGGCCTTACGCAATACGAGGTCGCTGTTCATTCATTTATTTACATCCTTATCCTTACCAGCACTGTTTGGTAACAATGGTGAGATACATTTGATACATTTGACTACCATGTTGTATAAAACGTCGTTAGTCTCGTTTTACATTCAGCGAATATAAATATCATCAATTGTCATAAATCAGGAATCGTTTATTTTCCTTGTTTTGCGGAAAATTAATTTACTTTCTCATTAGGGGCCCTATTGTAAGGATTCGTAAGATTTTTATACCCTCTTATGCAATATTTGATATTTTTTTATTGAATTCAAAAAATTTTATCAATTATTTTTGCCGTAAAAGAGATTTCAAAAGATTTGAAAGTGCTTCAACAGATTTCAAGGGTTTTTAAAGTGTTTCAAAGGGCTACTACAAAGTATTTCAAAGAATTTCACAATTCTTACGGAATTTGACGAGGTTTCCAAAGCTTTTTGGGGATTTTATGAGATCTCTAGGAATTGCAAAAGATTTGAAGGAATTCAAAGAGATTTCATCACATTTCAAAATATTTCAGGATATTTCATAAGATCTTGAAGAGATTTTGAAAATGTTAAGGGATTGCAAAGGACTTTTAATATATATTGTGAGGGATTTCGAGAGATTCGTAAAGATTCCCACTGATTTTAAAGATTTCAATGAATTTTGAAGATATTTAAAAGATTTCAAGGGATCTCGTAATATTTCGAAATATTTCATGGAATTTCAAAGATTTTAACCGATTTTTAAACATTTTAAGATATTTTCATGGATTTTAAATGATTATAAGGGATTTTGAAGAAGAGATTAGTGTACGATATCCATGGAATTCAAAGGCTTTTAGAGAAAAATCACATAACTAAAACAATTTTCAGGGATTTATAAAATTTTCAAAAGAATTCATTAGAGAAGAGTGTAAATAATAATTAGCAATATTTTTATTATTATTAATTTATTTATTTTAAGTGTACACCATATTTAAAGAATGATTTACCACTACGACTCTATTTTTATAGGAGTATGTACGATATGAAACATTACATATTAAAAAATAAATAAAAGAGATAATATAATTTAGATTTTAAAGTGCGATTGCGATAATAACAAACGTTCATAAAATGTAATATACAATGAGATTATATAATTTTTTACTCCTGTTTAATTTGTTGTCAAATCTAAAAAAGTAGATCACCAAATCTAAGGATGTATTTAGTAAATAGTGCAAGACCTGAGAAATTTAAAAAGTGTTGAATGATTTTGTAGGTAGCGGTAATTTCGAAAATTGTGAAAAAACCTTGTATTTCAAATCTTTTAAATCCTTTGAAATCTCTCAATTCTTGTGAATAAATTCTTTAAAATTACATTTAAATGTTTTAAAATCCCGTGAAGTTACATGAAATCTGATGATATTCTTTAAATGTTATCAATCGCTAGGAACTTCCTTGGAACCCTTCAAAATAACTTAGAATATTTACTATAATTTAAAATCTTTTTAAATCCCCTGTCATTTTTTTAAGCCCTTGGAAATTCCTTAAAATCTTTTTAAATTCTCTGAAATCATTGAATGCCTTTCAAATTTCTTGAAATATATTTTAAATCCTTGGAATCTCAAAAAAAGTCCTAAACTCTTTAAAATATTTAAACAAAATTTAATTCTTGGAAATACCTTGGAATATTGAAAATCTCTTCAAATCATTAAAATTCTTTGAAATCTCTGAATTCTTGTGAATAAATCCCTTGAAATTTCATTTGAGTATTACAGAATCTCTTGAAATCCCGTTAAGTTACATGAAATCTGATGATATTCCTTGAAATTCCTTGAAATTTTCTACATCTCTTGAAAATTTCTTGAAATCCTTTGAAATACCTTATTGAAACCCTTTAACATCCCTTAAAATTACTGTAATCCTCTGAAATCGGCTAAAATCTGTTAAAATCTCTTAAAAATCCCTTGGAATATTTACAAGTATTCTAAAATCTTATGATCCTGTCAAATTCTTCCAAATCTTTCGAAATTCTTTGAAACCGCATTCAATTTTTTTAAATCCTTGGAATCTTTTAAAATATAAATAACTTATATGATAATTGTTTTATATTATAATAAAAAACACTCTTTGAGATTTCATCAAATTATTATAAAATCTCTTTGAATTCACGTAAAATTACATAAAATCTTATGATATTCCTTGAAACCCCTTGAAATTTTTGACGTTCTATGAAATCCTTTAAGATTTGAAAAAATTATTAAATACGTTATTGACAGCTTTAAAATTATTTGCAATCTTATAAAATCCCGTGAAATCCGTAGAAATTCCTTAAACATCCTTTGAAATGTTTGGAAGTTCCCTGAAATCCTTTGCAATCTTTTCAAATATCTCAGCTTATCCCAATAAACTTACAAAATATTGAATGATTTTTCGGGTAGTAGTAATTAAAATAATTATGAAAATGCTATGTTTTTATGGACATTTTTTTACAGAGTGATGAAAAAAATCAAAATAATAATATGGCTATACCGATAGGAAGTCTTTATAACATTATAACAGCCCAAAAGCTGTTACGTAATTTATGAGTTTGCATATGATAATTTGGAAAAATGAAAATGGTAGTTAATTGTTCTTCGGCCACATAAATTTCAATGAAGTAAGCATTATGGAAAGTGGGATTTAGGACATATTCATTTATATTTCCAATTAATTTGATATTGCTATTTATTTTTTATTTTTTGTACTTTCTTATTTCAAGTGTTCGTCAAATATAGTTCCCACTTTATCTTTTTTTCTGCTCGCATAAATCAAAAGATTCTTGAAATGACAAGTAAGAAAGATTTATTAACTTAAAAATACAGCTTCTGTGCTTTTCTAAGGCTTACATCGTCATTGAAAGTGTATCTGCGTGCCAGAGTCGTGTGAAAATTAAAGAATAAATGGATAATTTTAGATGTTAGATAAGATAACAGGTTAAGATTACGTTATCTGTGATGATTACGCTACTATTCGTTTCTCTGTTCACTTCTGAGTAACACATTTCAATATTGATGTTCTGATTTTATACATTAGATGTATTGATCTGAATAAATCTGCATCTTTAATATTTTTAATTCTGAAAAATTGACAGATAGTATTTTCAAAATGCAGTATATTCCGAACGAACATAGGTATTTGAGATTTTATTTTTTATTCGACGTCGAAATTCTTGCTCTTTCAATTTATTTAAAAAGTTTTGAAAATTTCAAAAATATCTCTTAACACAAGCGAAATTTCCTCTTAAATTTAAGGTTAAGAGAATTTTCACTTATCTCAAAAGGAATCTTTTTGCGACAAACATTATCTTTTTGTGGCAAACTTCACTTAATCTTGCTGCCAAATAATTCAGTTTGTATAAAAAAATAGAATCATGTAGTTCAAAACAAAACAGACAAGAGGACAATGCTTTTTTACCAAGAAAACTTTTTCTTTGAGTCGAAAGAGGATTTTCTAAAAAACGCCACTTTAACCAATTTTTTTTGTGAAATAGCTGATAATGTGTACTACATGTCTAATTAGTTTCATTCTTGGTAAATCACTGCTTTACGTTGGACAAAATTATTTTGAAAAAATCGATATTTTGCATTTTTTGGCAAACAACAAAGGAAGTGTCTACAAGGCCGAAAAAATCTGGTTATTTGTGCCGAAATTTCGGTACAAATAGCCCCTTTTCTAGCACTATTTGTACCGAAAAAATCCAATTGATCCCAAAAAACGAAAAAATTGAAAAATTACAAAATGCCGGCTGTTCTAATAATCCTGAATGTGGATTTTCTCAAAAACCCCACTTCATCAAAGTTTAACTTTTTTTAGAAATAGCCGGTAATATGTTCTGCATATTTCGCGTGTTTCGTTCTTGGTAAACTACTTGGTAAGTTTTTAAAAACACCTCTTACTCTTTTGTAATAGCTTGAATTGTTAAGGAGACAAAAATTATATTTGAAAAAATATAATTTTTTTTTTTCTCGTAGATGATGCAAAATATCACAAAAAATAGATATTTTTTGTTGAACTTTTGTAAGTGTGTAAACTTTTATGTAAACATTTATTTGTACCTTTTGTTGTTGGACGTGGCACATTTTTTAGAAAATTAGATTATTAGGCAGGAAACGGAACCAAAATTGGGTATTTTCCGTACATTTTGGTTTGCTAAATCCGAATCCGAAAGCGAAATATTTCTATCACGTCAATTTTTTTAGAAAATTGAGAGCAAACGCGTTTTTGGCCATTTAAAAAAAGCAATGTAGGGCGCCAACTAGACGTTTAAGGGAATGCTAATAGGAATTAAAGTAAAGGTTTAACTTTGTACTTCAAGATGATTATATTGAAAAAAAATTCCGCCACATGTCTTCAGTTGTAACAGGTATCATGCGCCCTTGCACGCTACTCCTCACCATACGGACGAATGCACGCACAGCAAAAACCTGTTACGGCTTGAGATAGGGGTTGGAAATATTTTTTTCAATATAACCATCTTAAAGCACAAGGTTCTGCCTTGAATTTGAGCCCTATTAGAAGTCTCTAGAACGTCAGGTTCGCGGCCTATGTTATTTTGAAAAATGGTCAAAAACGCTAATTTTCTCAAAAACTCCCCCCTCCGTTTTCTCAGAAGTGGTTCATTTTTTTTCAAACTATTTTCGCCACCATTCAGCAACTAATAATCTAGAAATCAATTTCTAAATTTTGTATTAAATTAAAAATTGGATTTTATAGAATGTTTTTGTCTCCTGGAAATCGGCCAAATGTGGGTTGATTCGTTTTGCTGTGCCACCCTTCATATATGACCTGGAACAAAGAAAAAAAATTTTACATATTTTTATTGACAAACAAAATTTTTTCCATAATTACCCCATCAAGTGGGGGAGGGTGTAACTATGTATCAAATTTTGATTATTAATAGCTTTGAATGAGAATTTTTTTAATGACATTTTTAGTACATTTTCTGATTTTTCATAAAACTCGATCTGAAAATTCGCGAATTTTTTATCAATAATTACCCCGGTTGACGGTATGATCTTTTTTCTGGACAAACGTGAGGCGCATGTGTTCAATATTGGACTGTACACGGTGCTCGACAAAAAGTGTGTCACGGTTTTTTCCCTAACACATTTTTATTGGCCTATGGTTCGCTTACAAAATGATTGTAATCATGTCCGCGAAGTGTATTTATTTTAAACGTGCGTGATTTTATAACATAAATTAATACTTTTGGGATATAATGCATTTCAATTGGGGTTTTAAGGTCATGTGCCATTAACGTTGTCTGAAACTACTTTTTTTACTGAAGGACAAGGCTCTCCCCTATTTTTTGAGATTTCCAGAAAAAGAAGTTGTATTTTTTTTTTAATTCGTCAATATTAAGACGTACCCCCGGACCTTTGAAATTAACATGGAATTTTAATTAGGAAAAGCTCAGTTTTCGGAAAAATGATTTAAAAAACTACTTTTCATTAACTTTTCGTAAATTGAATTTCAGTTGCTCCTTAAGAAATATTCAAGGAATCGTTTCGACCCCATAACTTTTAAATTTGTCGCCCTTTCCACTTTGTATTGTGCACAGAAAATGCCCCAAAAATGTTGAACAGCAGTTTTATTTCAAATTGATGTTAGAAACGGGCTTTTTTTACATTTTTTCTGAACACATTTTTTGTATTCGGTGAGTGACGAGTTTGCAAGTATTTTGTAATTAATTTTTAATTATTTAAACAATTATTATTCGTTCAGAAATTTATATTTCCCTCGTCAATCATAAAGCTCTGGTATTTTTTGGTATTAATGACACAGAAAGTGAATTTTGAGAATAATATTTTTTATTCAGATATTTTTCAATGGTTTAAACAATTTAGGTATGTTTAATTTTTTTTCCACCATATCATTGAAATTTCGTATTTCTAGATTTAATGACACATTTAATGAATGTCAGGAGGAATATTTTTGGTTCAAGTCATTTTGTAATTGTTTAAACAATTCCAATTTGTTTAAATTGTTTTCCATGTCAAATCATGAAAAGTTAGGATTTTCTTGAATTAATTATACACATATAATGGTCGTTAGAAATAATATGTATTGTTTAAGAAATTATTAAATTGTTTATTAGACCATTATTAATCATTGACTTTTGACTTTTCATGGGAAAGGTGCAGAAAGTTTCAGTTTTTTCAATTCTTTTACATTATGTGGGTCCTTATAAGTTATTATTTCATTCAGAAGTTATACCTGAATTGTTAAAACAAATATCATTTGCTTGAACAATTCGTTGCATATATCATGAAGTTACTTTTTTCATGTGGGATTAACGAGGCAGTTAACGGGTTCATTCATAATATAATAAAAAAAATTGTTTAAGCATATAATGATGACCAACATTGTGTGCTAAAACGTTTGAAATAACTTAATTGTTTCACTTACAATTTACTAATCCTAAAAAATATTAACTTATCATGTTTTACACGGAAAATACAAATTTAAACAAAAAATTGTTTAAACAATCCAAAATTAGTTCAAAAATACTTGGAAACTTGTCACTTATAGAATAAGAGAAATGTAAGCCGAGATAATTACAAAACATTCCGCCTTTATCATGAATTTTGGAATTTTACATGATTCTGCTATTTTGCATTTTACGGGACATTTTAGTAGCACAATACAAAGGGTTTGGGGTGTCCAATTTATTATTATTATATCATTAAGCCGTTTCCCTTTCGGGGTAGGCGTGAATTGCTCGGTGGTAAAGTAGTGATGTATATATAAATATACATAAATATATAAAATAGTAATAAAATTAGGCCACTTAAGATAATTGTTTAATTTTTCAGTTGAAAAGTTTGTTTTAGGTGTTTCTCGCCTATTATGACAGCTTCGAGAAAATCATTAAAGCTTACACTATTCTTGTCGAAATGTATTCAAACTTTGTTAATATTGATCTTCTGACTATTCCAAAGGATTCCATGTGTCGCAAGTACGTAAAGTTAATTAATGTTTGCAAATTAAAATTTTAGTCTAATACTTTACACAAGCCGGTGATATGATGCGGACAGCCATTTTAATGGTAAAATGTCGAAATGTTGAATATTGTATGTTGACAGCTTTGGATGGTAATCACTCCCAAAATAGAATCTCGACTTTATTTTTTCAAACTGCAAAGGAATATAGAAATCTGATTTGTCTGAACTGGTCAGTTCGATTGCAAGACAATTATTTTTAATTTGCACACAGATAAAACTAATATTCTGCGCCGCATTACCCAACTGGTAGGGTAAGCTGACTCACGCGGACTTTTTTTGAAGTCTTAATAATTAAGTATTTTAATTGATAGAGATTCAATTTTTCATATGAATAAAGCAAAGCTCAGATATTAATCTACGTGTTACATATTTTTCCATTAAGTTATCGAATATACTTTTCTATCTACCTATTGATATATTTTATGCGCGCCGCATTACCCGCTTCTCCCTTAAATGCTCAAAACCGGATTTTAAACTGTCTTGCAATCATTGAAGAAGCTACTAAATATTGATTCAATATTTCTGAAGTCTTTCTAGGACTTTTTTTATATGAAGAACTAGGAAAGAAGCAAGATATTGTTCTAAGGGGTAGTTTGCAAAAGTTTAAGGATAGTTTTCTTATAATGCACAGATTCAAACTTTTCTTAGTTCCTTTTTAATCACTCAAGGCAAAAAATATCTAAGGTATATGCAAAAAAGCACATTATAAATTTTGAGCTCCCCTATAAATGGTGGTATTTTCACTTCTAAGGGTAGCATTCTGAATACAATTATGTTAAAATTATTTTCAATAACGTCTACCATTATTTTATTGTCATAATTATGCTCTCGCGTGAGTCATTTGTCAATTTTACCCAAAAATATAATAATACTTTAAAGCGTTTGAAGGCCTTGGACCACGGGTCAAACATTTTTTTTTTAATTTATAAAAAATTTCAGTTCTGTTGATACCAAATGAAAGTAAATAGGAGGGTGGGTCAAAAATAGGAAAAAACAAAATTTTTTTAGGCCACCCTAATACAAATGAAACAGAAAGATTGTTGAAAAGGGAAAGGAATTGTATTGCATTATTAAGTCTGAGTTCTCGATATCAATAACGTTTCTTCAAAATGGCACTTATGAGAATGAAATAGAAAATTGTATTGTGTATGGCCAACATTCGGCAACTGTTCAGGCATTTAGCATCGACATTACCCAAGACCCTGTTGGAATGGCAATAGTGCTGAGGGGAGTTTCGAAGAAATGCCAGAAGGGCTTCTCCTTTCCCTTCTTTTTAGCCGGAGTCGCCGCAGGTTGACGGACGTTTCCTTAATTGCATTTTTATGCTCGTCCGGATTTCCGGACCAATTTCTATTACTTTCCAGACGACATATAGGTACGCATTTATAGTCGAGCAGGATTGAGTTCCAACGACTCCTAATTGAAACTGAGAGGATGAAAGACTCAGCAAAAATTGGAAAAATAAGGATTTATAATCAAACATTCTTTTTACAAATGTTGGAAAAGATTATATTCAAATTTAAAATTGTATATTAACGATGCTAATTGTAATTTTTTAAGTAAAGCAAAATCTTGTAAAGAAATTTCTATTACAAGCTTCAGACTTATTTGAGAAATTCAAAATAGTTTGAATAGTAGCATAAATTTTAAAACCTAGTACGAGCATAATTTCATGCAATTTTTTAAACATTACATTAGAGGGTTAACTATTTTTATAATCTATACAATCCTTGGAAAACTCGTCAATCTTTTTAAATCCCTTGAAATCCGTAAAAATCCCTAGAAGTCCCTGAAATTTTTTGTTTAATTTCACTGATATCCTGGATACAATTTAAAAATTATTAAAAACTTTCTAAAATCCTACAAAATTCTTTTAAAACCATTAGTAGTGTTCATATCTCGTTAAACTCCTTGGAATTTCTCAAAATGCATTCTTTCAAAGACTTTGAAATCCCTTGAAATTTGTAGAAACTCCTAAGTCTTGCGAAAATCTTAGGAATCTGACAAAAATCAAATAAAATCCCGTAAGAAATATATGAATCTTCTCTAATATCTTTCAGAATTACTAAAAAAAATTATGAAATCTTTTAAATCCTCTGAAATTTTTATGAATTCCTTGAAATCTTATAAAATATATTTTAAGTCCCTGGAAAAATCTCCAATTTGTTTTTTAAATCGCTTAAAATCTGTAGAAAATCCGTATAATTTTATGGAATCTTTTAATTTCAATCGAAATTCTGCGAGTCCCTCAAATATAGTAAAATTTTTTGAAACCTTCGAAATATTTTAAATCTTCTGAAATCTTACGAAATCATTTGAAATTCTTTAGAAATTTTAAAATATTG
The DNA here is from genome assembly GCA_011634705.1 of Andricus grossulariae. Taxonomy (NCBI): domain Eukaryota; kingdom Metazoa; phylum Arthropoda; class Insecta; order Hymenoptera; family Cynipidae; genus Andricus; species Andricus grossulariae. Next base: position 165,216,069 of record JAABKJ010007545.1, read on the forward strand.
TAAAATTTTCTAAAATCCTATGAAATTCTTTGAAATTCCTCGCAATTTTTTTAAATACCCTATCTTCTTTAAAATCTATGAAATTGTTAAAATCCCTTAAATCTTATGAATCCCTAGAAGTCTCTTGAAATTTCATTCCATTCCATTTAATACCTAGGATTCTCTTGAAATTCTTTGAAATTCCCTCAAATCTTCTGAAATGTTTTGATACTTTTCAAAATACCTTGCAAGTTTTGAAATCTCTTGTATTTTTGAAATCTCTAAAAATTTCTTTGAATCTTGTAAAACACCCTAAAATCTTTCAAATTCTTTGAAATCCATTGGAATTTTTCAAAACTTTAAATTCCTTGGAGATCTTATCGAATTGCGTAGGTATAGTAAAATTCCTACATATTCCTTGAAATAGTTTGAAATCCCGTGAATCATCTTGAAGTTTCTAACATCTCTTTAAATGTCTTCAAAAATTTTGAAAACTTCGAAATACGATGAAATCGCTAATGATCGATAAGATCCACTGAAATATATTAAAAATGCTTTAATTATGTTGAAATAATCTGACGTTTTAAATCTCCTGAAATCTTAAGAAATCATTTGAAATGCCTCAGAAATTTTAAAATCTCTTGAAATTTTCTATAATCCTGCAAAATACATTAAAATCTCATTGAATTATACGAAATATTTTGAAATACTATATATTCTTTAGAATCTTTTGAAGTTTGTTTAATCCCTCAAATCCATAATGAAGAAATCCCTAGAAATTAAAAAAAATGTCCAACAACATCTTGAAATCTTAAATATCTATTGAAATTCATTTTAAAATGTTTAAACGAAATAAATACTTTAAAAACACATAAAATCCGTAGAAATTCCTAGAAGTCTTATAAAATTTCATTCCATTTCATGTACTACCTAAAGTTCTGTAAAATGTTGAAAATTTTGTAATTCCTTGAAATCTTCACAATCTCAAAATATTTGGAAATTTTGATAATTGAGATCGCGGATATGTTATTTCACGGAATAAGCGAAGAATTTTGTTAATATATTTCAAGGAGCTTTTTTCGACGTTCACTCGCGTTTATATAAAAGCACCAGTTATTTGCACTCTAAAAAGCGAAACCAATTTAATTAATTTACGAAACATATAATTGCACTGGATGAATGATATGTACTTTATATGTAAGAATAGTATTAGTATGCAATAAATATAAAAAAGTTTAAGAAAATGTATAATCTGCAAAATACATTCTGAGTTTCAATTCTTTCGAAGTAATCTAGTACTTTCAAAATTTTCTGACAAATTGTTATTATGACTTCTCAGCATTGTCTGACCTGCAGAAGAGTATGTTAAGACCTTTCTGTTGAATTATTTGATAAGGACTTCCCTGCAAAATTATTTTCAAACTTGAAAATTCCATAAAACTGAGAAACGACTTGTTTTCAAACTTGGAGTCGACAAACTATAACCCCTCGCCATCCCATTGAAAAAGCTCCACTATTCCCGAGAATAAGTGTCTTCACTTACTATTCGAACTGTCCCGGAGCAATGGCCATTCGTTTCATCGACCGGGTCGGATTTATTGAAATTTTATGCGGTATCACGATGAAGTCCGACCTTAAAGTTTTATCGAGAAGGACGCTTCTGTTAGTGTACTTCTCAGATGAAAGGAAAAGATCAAGAGATAGGGAAAGAAAAAGAAAACCGGCGACCTACCATCGAGAGTCAATACCCCGCTCAGCCTCTTTCTCTGACACGGCCCCAAAAAGAAATTCAAAGCAAGAATAGAAGATCGAATAACCTCTCGAGACTGTGTCCGATTTCGGTTAGAAAAATATCACGAGTTGAATCTTTTGCTTTGAATGCAAATCCAAAGCTATGCAAACGAAAGGAGAGTATCTTTCTCTGTTGTATTTATAAAAAGGATCCTTAGAAAAATGGAGAGTCAGATATTCAGGACTTCAACATTCTGAGAAAATAGTTTCTTTAAATACTTTTCATTGACAAAATTGCTAAACAATTTCGATTTCGGAATTGCAGGACTTCTATAAGTATTTTTCAGGACAGTTTCAAAAAAATCCCGACCTTACACTAACAGGTTATATTAAAATTTTTTAATTCTGAGTAGATACATGAAATTTCAATTTGTTTCAGGAATAAGATTGATTTAAACTTTGAAATGTTTGTAATTATAATTATTTTTAAAAGCGAAAACTATAAAATTCTAATTCTCCTTGAATTCAAAAACGATATTATGATTATGAATAATTAGCAAATATATTTGCTTTATCAGAGAGGAAGTCAAAAAACAAAAATACAAATAGGTCCATCCAATTTTCTTAAATCAAGGAGTCTTATTCTATTCTTGCATCATCTTTGAATTATGTTAATGAGAAAACTTTATTATAAAAAACAAAATTTTTAAATATTATAAAATGATGAATAAAAATTTTATTAACGATTTTTAGAAATACTTTGGTCAGTTCTAAGATATAAGTAATACAAATAAGGCCTTCAAATTTCATTAATTTATCTGCAATGGTCTTCAAATTGTGTTCACAATAAGTGTGACATTAATTAAATTCAGCACCGTGAACTTCGGCTAAGCGGCGCATGTGGGGAAAGTGGCGCACTCTTGATTCTGTATTTCTGAATGCAGATTTGCTTCTTCTAGGCAAAAGATACACAGGCTTGCAACTTACAATTGTAGAACTTCAGTTGCGAAGCCTAGAAGGAGAATTTTTAAGAAATAATATGATTAATGAGACAAATAAAATATAAAATAAACATTGAAGATAAAGAAACTCACCCCAAAATGTGATTGTCGGTTTTATCAGGAGCGTCTTTGTTGACAGAGTCTTTGGTAAGTGGGCCTTGGGTCACATCGACCCCCATGCTACCAAGATCCAAAGCAGCGTAAGTCCTCCGCGCTTGCACTCTTGTGATACCCCCTCCAACACCCGTTACTTCACCAACCCTACCACCACTTGTAACGAGTCCTTGATAAAGCTCTTCGTACAACGAACTGCCATTATCGTTGCTATTTAGAGCGTCATCCAGACGAGCTGGATCCAGGTGGTAATTCGGATTTTCAAAGGAGAGTAGACCATTTTCTGTAACAAAAGTAGAGGAAAAAGTTCAATAATTTTTCCGAGTAACAAGCATCTGAAGACAAAAGTGCCAGTAATTCAGTTATTTACACATTCATAAAAAAATCACATTGTGATGATGAAATGATGAAACATTAGATAAAGTTCTACTTTTCAGCCCCTAGGCAGTGAAAAGTACTTTTTCCGACATAGGCATTATATAGTCGCTTTTTGATACCTTTCTTCGTTCTGCAAAGTTTGGCACATTATATGGATAATCTTCATAACTAACCTAAAAAGACTTTACACTACAGTTTTGATGCGCAGTTCAAACTTCGCATTAAAATTACTATATAAAATCTTTAATGCAGTTTTCAGGAGTAAGAACCTCACTATCGCGTTGACGTTTAATTACTGGTAAATCAACATAAATTACCCAACATTTTTATATGTAGTAAATTTCCGGAAATTTTTGGATACTTTATATTTCCTCAAATTTTTGAGCACCTTAAATTTCCAGAAACTTTTGGTAATTTATAAAGTACCAAAAATTTCAAAAATTACCAGAAAGTTCGTGGATTTTCGCAACTACTCCAATTGTCTGTAGTTTATAAATTTACCAAAAATTTCAAATATCACTAAAGTTTTCTGTAATTTCTGGTATTTAAAATTATATTTGAAACGAGTACTCGTAATGTTTGCAGAATTAACTGTCAGCTTGCCTGCAGCACACCTTCAGCTTCGTCTTCTACTCGCCTTCAGTTTACCTACGGCTCACCGACTGCTCCCGCTAAAAACATCCTACGCGTTGACATATGGTTTGATAGATTGGACCAATTCAAATGGATGAGTTACCATAAATTACCGAAAATTTCGAAAATTTCTTGAAAACTCTAAATTTCCACAATTTTCCAAAATAACTAAAATTTTCAAAACTTTTGTTAATTTCTGAATTTACCATAAATTTACAAATTTTCAGAATTTTTGCTAAATTATAAAATTACCATGAATTTCCAAGAATTTCACAATTTTTGGTAATTTATAAATTTACCATAATTTTCTAAAATTAAAAAAATTGGAATTTCCTAAATTCATAATAAAATTAAAATGAAGCATTGAAAACTTTTCCATATAAGCAGAAATCATGCTTGTCTCACAAAAAGCGTCTGAAATCGTGCATTTTTTATAAAAAATATCGTATTCACCAAGGGGATGGGGACTTTTTACGACTCGTGTATTTTTTCAGAATTATTTTCCGGTTCGAGCGCGATCGCCTATGACTCGTACTGAAGATATACGCTCGGCGAAAAAGTCCCGCTTTTCCCTCTTGGTACATAATATAATATTTCATAACACATGCAAAATTTCAGCTCTTTTAAATGCCTATGAAGTGGGGCGAAAGTTGTACTTTCTAGGCAGATAGTTTGGCAAATTGCACCAACTCGAAGCTATAAGTTACCATAAATAACCGACAAATTAAAATAAATTACCACAATTTACCATAAATTTCCATAAATTATCGAAAAATTCTGTAAATTTACCAAACTTTCAACCATTTTTAAAAATACCAATATTTTTTACTTTTTGGTCATTTATAAATTTATCATAAATTTTCAAAATTTTGTAACTGTCCGTATTTACGTGAAATTTCCTAAATTAATATTAAAATTAAATTAAAGTTTCGAAAATTCCTCTTTATGAGCAGAAATCATGCCTGTGTTACAAAAAGTGTCTGAAATCATGCATTTTTCATAAAAAATATCGTATGCACCAAGGGAGAGAGGACTTTTTATAATCACCTATTATTCGTATTGAAAAAATATATTCGAGGAAAAGTTTTGCTTCTCCCCGTTGGTGCATAATACACTATTATCGTTGTTGTGAAAACAAATGTTTTTGCGTTAAAAGAAAGCTTTTCACTTCGAATGACCGCTTATTTTCCTTTAACTCTTGGACTTGGATAGAACACTCACTTATGGTTCTTAGAATGAGAAAAGCGGCAATCACGACGCTTTGAAGGTAGCGGCAAAGTACGTCCATAACACCGTGTCGACACTCATGTTGCCGTAAAAATCGCCCTGGTCCGTCTTGGAAAGGAAAACGTGAAAAGTTTGTGAACTTTATAGGCGCGTCGCTGCGCGTAGTTTGCAGCTTTTTCGGTATTTGCAAGCACGGTGAGTCCGTACACCAAGAACTGCGAACTGCGGCTGAAACGTGTGCAGGTCTACTCAAGTCGAATCTCCTTGGCCTCCTTCCCTCCATCCTTCTCTATCCACATTTCTTCCTCGCCTTTCTGTCTGTTTGCACGAGACTTAGTATTGATTCCCTTCGGCTAAACGAGAAGGTGAAGATTTGTAAGAAAGACGAAAGAGAAAAGGTACAAGTAGCAAAGATCAACTCTCGAAACTTCCTTTAAACTCTCCTTCAACATGGAAAAACTTTTCCTGGCTAAACATTGTCCTGGAGTGCTACATCTCAAATGTCTGACTAAAGAGGGACTTGTACTACTCCCTTCTAAAGGAATGACTAAATTTGGACTTTTACTACTACTATCGCCTCATTGGCAGATGAAACATTGGCCTGCACTACTATTCATAGAATTGGCGAAATAAGATTGACTTTTACTACTGATTCCAACCATCTAAACAAGTTTTGACTTTTACTACTGACTCCTCTATTTCTGACTATATTTAAACATGTACTGTTGCAAATGTTCCCTACCCTAGTTAACAAATGTTTGGCTATACGTCAGCCTTTACTAACCCAATCATACCTTTACACATCGCCTTATTTCACCCTCAACTTTCCGACTATTCAATGGCCTGATGATTATAGATCGTCCAACTGGAAGACTATACATTGACCTACAGTACTGCTCCCCAGCTGTCTCTTGCGTACAACTGTTCGTTCACCTAAACTACTAAAATTCCCTCCGCCTGTGCCGAATCTTATCCACATATACACTCCTCTAGAGTGGTCCTTATTTTACTTTTTTTGGAAATCGTTTGCTCTTTCTCGGGATTCCGGTTCAAATGCCCAAAAATTGAATGTACTCCAATTCAACTAATTTATTATTTATCCATCCAGACACTTAAAGTTTCCCATAAGAATAAGATGGGTGTAACTACGCAAAAAAGTGTTATTCAGGTAACTTTTTCAGTTCTCATTCAAATAAATCGTCCATATAGCACGATAATCTATATTTAATGCTTGACACAGAAAAAAACTAGGGTTTCTATTAGAACCAATTTTCGGTTCCAAAGGAGCTGCAACAAAAAGGAACCTCTCTTGCTGAAAAGGAACCCAAAATGATAAATGGTTTCAAAATGAACCCAAAGTATGGATAATATACACTTGCAATATTACGTTCATATTACATTTTTCAGGAAGGTAGGCACGTTTATCATTTAATTTAATTTGTTTTTGGAAAAAAAATGTTTATTATTATTTATCTGTATGATTATTCATAGTCTTTATTGATTTCAAATAGGCCCGCGTTTTTCGGCATATGCGCTGTTAAAAATATGAATAGCCATCTTTCGGATATCAGCGAACTAAAAAGGAACCCTCAAAAAGAGTTCTATTGGAGTCTCAGTTCTAAATGTTACCAACTTTTACTTGAGCCGCGACTTTACTGAACCCTCAGTTTTTTTCTGTAAAAATATCAAAAATGGCGAACCTGAAAATTAGGGTCAAAAACTGAGTTTTCTATAGTTACTAACTTCGAATGTTTGAACACTGTAAAAAAAAACTGTTAAATTATTTTCAAATGAATAGTGGACAGAAAAATAAAATATTTTGAAAAAATCCCAGATGACGTCCAATTAAATAGTTCAAAAATAACTAGCTTATGCAGTTTTCAATGAAATATGTTTCACCTTTGCTATAAAAAGAAGATTGACTTTAGAAATAATTCGGTGAGCCAGAAGTTCCAAATGTTGAAAAATCTAAGAGGCGCGGCCAATTGAAAGTTCCATAAAAACTCATTTCTGTAGTTTTCAATGAAATATTTTGAAATTTTAGTAGAAAAAGAAGGTTGACTTTAGAAATCATTCGGTGATTCACAAAGCTAAAAACTTTTTAAACATCCTAAGTTTAGCCACAGTACTTGAACAAAATGTTTCACCTCTGGAGTCATAGGATGATGTCTAAAGTCATATGTTTTTAAAGAAAAATCTTCAAATATTTCATTTAAAATATAGAAATTAGGTGTTTTTGGAATATTTAAATGGCCATTTTCCATTTTTTTTTAATTTAAAATTTTCCTGTCCACTATTCAGTTTACAATAATTTATTTGAAGTTTTTCTGAATTAGGATAGTTCAAGCATTACATAGAGGTTATCGTTCTATAGGTGGACGTTTTTGCACAATTTCCCCTATGTTAATAGTATGAAAAACTTCAAGTGCCTGGGGCGATAGGTAGATATTAACCGATTTGAATAAAATTTGGAGGACATTGAACATAAAAAAAGTGAAATATTCGATGGCTTCTACTACTGATCCACCAACTGCCTGACAATACGTTGACCTACACTTTACACTGCATTCTTTCCCTATATTTTGACCTGCAATACCGAAACTTTTTTTATGATAAACCTTATTTTTTGTTCATTTCATAAGCGTTATTAAATCAGCCGAGGCTCCAAATGTTGAATACTTTTGAGAGTAGTAGCATTTAAAAGGTAGTTTAAAAAAATTGGTGTTTTTATGGATCTTTTTCTACACAATGATGGAAAAAAGATTAAAATACCAATTTAATTATACCGATGATGAAGTCTTTATAACGCTATTATAATCATGTATTGTAACAGTATCGATTAACCCTCCAACTCCCGTGTAATAAAACCCCCACACCCCGAAAATCTGTTACGAAATTTATAGAAGGTCTCTACATTCTTTTCTCGACCACAAAAAAATATGTTCTGTACTCAGTTTTTCTGCTTTCAAGTATCTTTTTAAAATCAAACTTTTTTCTTTTTCATTCAACAATCTATATTATATAAATGAAATTCTAAGTTTTCCTTCAACTTGATAATAATCAATAAATGTCCAAAGCGAAAACCGACGTCGCGCCTCAGGCGCAAAATAAAGCTTCCCCCTCTACTTTCTCAGAAGTGGTTTACTTTTTTTAATGAAACTTTTAATTTAATTGCCGTCCAAAATAGGACATCAACCAGTAATATTTATATTACTGTCTGTTGCTCTTTCGTGAAGTTGCATTCACGACAATTCTGCTCCTCTAGTGAATGAAAGGCGATAAAACTCATTCAAATGGCATTTGCGCTTTTACGGTGAATTACATAATACGAATTTTTCAAGTTGGATCGATCTTTCATTAGTCTCCAATTGGTGTAACTAACTACTCGAGATGCATCATTTGCTTTCAAAGTACGCTCTTTCATTGAAACCGCGACTCTCAACCAATCGTCTAGTATTCAATTTTGTACAATAGGCACTATTGTAGGCAGTCTGAAAGAACAAAATGGGGAAAAAAAGAAAAAAGAGTGAATGAGACTGAAAGTGGTGCCTTTAGAAAAGCACTTAGACTATGGAGAAAATCCAGACATAGATTTAAATCTACTCATACTATTGCCACGCTTTTAATATGTTTTAAAAATTCCAGGTTGGCCCCCAAACTTCATTTTCAAAATTCCGTGATTTTTCCTTTACTGATTTTTCATTTTCCTGATCACTAATATTCAAGAACCGGAATTTTAATCCTGTAACATTTTGAACATAGAATCTTTAATAAATGGAATAAATCAATGTCAGATTAAAATTTACGGAATTTATTTATTGAAACCAAAAATATTACTCTTCTACCATAGAAGATTAATTTCCAATCCGAAAAAACGAATTTTCAACAAAACAGTCTATGTTTTTGACCAGAAAACACTCATTTTTAACAAAATAGCTCAATTTTCAACAAGATAATTAAATTTTTAACAAAATAGTATATTTTAAACCATTTACTTGAATTCGCTACCTACAAAGAACAATTGAATTTTAACCTACGAAGACGAATTTGTCAGAAAAATGTAATGGTTGATCTTTTAAACAAAAGATAAAACGAATGTTCATCATAATATTTACATTTTAAATTTAAGAGTTGAGTTTTCCACAAAATAGTTGAATTTTTAAGCAAATAGTTGAATTTCAAACCTACAAAGATGAATTCTCAACAAAGAATGTAATAGTTGATATTTCAACCCACAAATATGAAACTTCTATCAAAAGATATAAATTTTAAAATCAAAAAGACGCATTTGTCAACAAAATGTAATAGTGGATCTTTTAAACAAAAAATTAAATGAATTTTCACCGAAACAGTTACATTTACAATCTAAGAGTTGCATTTTCAACAAACAGTTAGATTTTTAAACAAATAGTTAAATTTTTAACACACAAAGATAAATTAAAAAAATATGTAATAGTTGACATTTCAACCAAAAATATGAAATTTCTACCAAAAGAGATGAATTTTAAAACCGAAAAAGACGGATTTTCAAACAAGAAGATACAATTTTCTATCAAAAAGTTGAATTTCTAACAATACGCATACATTTTTCAATAAATAGTTTAATTTTCAACTAAAAGAGATAAGTTTACAACCAAAAATGAAAAAGTTAAATTTTCAGCGAAAACGTTAATTTTTAATGAATAAAAAAAATTCAACAAAATAGTTAAATTTTCAACCACATAGATGATATTTCAAATAAAATGATGAATTTTCGAATTAAAAAAAAAAACAAATCTGCAACAAATAAAGATTTTCAGTCACGAAAAAAAAGTTTATCCAAATTGTTGAACTTTCAAGCCAAAAGATGAATTTTCTGTAAAACCGTTGAATTTTCAACCCGAAAATATGAATTTTTAACAACAAAGTTTATTTTGAACCAAACAGTTGCTTTTGTAATAAACAAGAGAAACTTGCAAATCAAGAAGATCAGTCTTCTAACCAAAAAGACGACCTTTCAACTAAAAAAGATTAATTACAAAACTGGGAAAGTTACATTTCAAAAAAAAAAAAAATAAATAAATAAAAATAACAAATAAACCTTCAACAAAAGAAATAAACTTTTAACAAAGTAGTTTTACTTTTAGCTAAGTAGTAGAGTATTTATAATTTAAAACGATCGATTTTCAGCAAAACAGTTAAACTATTAAGAAAAACAGATGAATTTTTAACGAATAATGTAATACTAGATATTTTAACCAAAAAAGACGAATTTTTAACAAAATACTTGACTTCTCAACAAAAATAAAGTTCATGGTAGTTCGTAAAGAAAAAAAAGAAGATACGATTATTCCGTATGAAAAATCAGGTTCGGGCTGCTGAGTATATGAAATCAAATCCATTTTTATCGTTTTTCACATTCGAACTGTTGATGATGAAATAACAAAAAAACCAGGCCGCTCTGCATCAGGTAATCAAATTTTATCGAGTTCTCGACAATATTTACTATTGTATAAAATATTTTAATATTTTATTGCGTGCAACAAAAAATTCTGCTCGGTAAACAGAGCAACTCTATCCTGATTTTGTAGACGGATCAACCGTAACTTGTTTCTTTGAATGCAGTTACCTGAACTTGATTACATATTGTATGCAGCAGTCGATATCAGGGTGGCCGTCAAAAACTTCATTTTCAAAATTCCTTATTTTTCCACAGAGCAATTTTTCATTTTCCCTAACGATTGATATTGCCTCTCAATGAAATTACCCGAGTTTTGCAAGATTGTGTTCAAAATCGCTAACTTTCCCTGACCAATAAAATTCCCTGACTCTTACCTGATTTCCAGATTTTCCCTGAACTACACCCATCCTGTTATTTCTAAAATTTCGACGAAATAATTTGCACTTTAAACATAAAAAGTTTAAACCTTTTCACTTAGGAAATAAGACAACATAGAAATGATTTGAAAGTAGAAGTGTTGTATTTGTATTTTGCTCTTCTGCTGTTCAATTGTTTCTTGTGAAGGAAAGGCAAAGTTTGGAGAGAAGCCGAGTTGGAGTGAGTCGACGTGAGAAGTTTGGACACGCTTTCGGTGTTAAGGCAAGGCGAAAGAGGTTGGTTGGGGAAGAGGGAGATGGCAAGCAAGAGCTTAAAAAAGTGAAAGAATTAGACGAGAAAGCAAGAGCTTTTGCTGTCGTCGCTCAGGATGAGTCACCATATCGATTCCCCTCTACCAGCATTCCCGAAGAATCTCGATTCCTCTTTTTCCCTTTTTTCCCCTCGTACGCAGGTCGTTTCACGGAATATTAAATTTCATGGTCAAAGAACAGCTATGAAGGAAACTCCCAAGGGTCACACTCCATGTTGGTGACTAATCAACGAAGCATTCGATAATTAGCACGTTTCATGGCATCAATTATTTAGACATATTTAATTGTAGAATAGGATGGTCCAAATATGCATTGGAAATTTTTTTCTCGCATTTTTATGCATATCGCCCGGAAATTTGTTCGAATCCACAAAAAAATAAATGCGTTTTTTTCTCAAAATAATGATATTTAGAGGCGGCCCAATACGCATCAAGTTCAACACGTATTTCCAATAAGAAAAAAAAATCCTTTTTTGTAAATTTCATTTAGAATCGTCAATATTAAGTCAATCGAATTTAAACTCAACATTTCTCTTTACAATTGGCCATAGAATACGAATAAAATATTACTTTTTGAATATCAACCCATAAGTCTCTTTTATAAAGTTAAAAAAAAACCCATAAGTGAAAAAAATGGGTTTTTCCAGTTTTTTGCGCTAATTATGATTTTTTCCGGTTTTTCAAAAATGCGAATTGTTTTTAATAGATAAAATACTACTTTATAATAATAATTATGTGTTAACGTGAATTTTTTAAACAATAAATTATTGTTTTTAGCAATTTTCTCTAAGAATAAAGTTATAAAGTCGTGGTTTTTTAAAAAATGTTCCACTTTTTGTCCAATTTTCGATTACATTGAGGTAATACCTAATTATTGTTAACAAAAATAATCGTTTGAACAATTCATTTTCATTTTTAATAATATTCACTTAGAAAAATGCTGAAAAATCTTAGTTTTTTTTCAAAAATTTTCCACTTTTGGTCCAATTTATAATTAGAGTGAAGTAAATAATTAATTAAAGCTAAAAAAATTAATTATTTGAACATTTTAATAATATTTTAAATAATATTATCTTTGAATATTGTTAGAAAGTTAGATAATAATTATTGAAAATTAACATTAATTGTTTAAACAAATTATTATTGTTGAAAACGATCTTCGGATAAACTTCCGAAAGCCGTAAACCGACGATTTCTTCCATACTATGTATATTCATGTATTTTGATGCGCTGATTACGAGAATGATAGTGAAAATTGGCGACTCGGGGATTTTCATGGTGAAATCGTGAAAAAACCATGAAAATCATGGTTTTTTGCGTTTATCTTAACTAATATGCAAAATTTTGTATGACACGCTCTGCACCTATCGCTTGGAACTTCTTGACATAAAATGCGGTCACGGTATGCTAAGGTGGAAATGATACCATCCTGGCATGCGAAAATAAAACCCTCTGTACCTGAATTAAGCTCTGATGATCTGAGGAAAGCAAAAGTTTGCTCCTTCAACATGGACTATTTTTCTACATTCCTGTGAAAGTTACCGTGCATTATCTTGTCGAGTAGCTGTTGGCAGAATTTTTGAACCTCTGCTTTCTTGACTTCGGGTTTTAGAATAAAGCATCTAAATAGAGTAATGCCCTTTCCTTACTTCTGATGTTAAAATTCAGGCCAAGGTTATCGGCCGCCTGCTCCGCGTCATTGTAAAGGAATGCTCCTTTGCCAATTATCTCGTGTTTCCTGACATTTTTAGGAAAGGATCTCTGCTATTTGCAACGATTTAAGCTGTACTTAGAATAATTCGGTTATGAAGAAACTGGAGATTAAGAAGTCCGCGTCCACCTTGATGATATGAGATGTATAATCGCGGAACGGACTAATTGATATGCAAGCTCTTATGCATATATGCATGATCTTACGTGCGGCGATATCAAAGGCCGTTAGGTCGTTCTTCGTCCATTGAAACATCCCAAACGAGTAGAGTAGAACAGGGACGAAAAGCATATTAGTGGCAGATACCTTGTTCATCGCCGACAGATTTGAAGATCAAATCTGTCGAAGAAGATGCTTGTATCTGCTTCGGAGAGACACTTTCACTGATGTTATTTCCTGAATGAACTTTTGAGGCACGCCCAGACATGTATAGGTCTCTCCAGTGTTAAGAGGTCTAATAACACTTATATTTACAAGCTCAGAGTCCCTGGGAACGCCAATAATCTTTCCTTTCTTCAGATGAATTTTGGCACACTTGTCCAATATAAGTCCATACCAATCTCTCCTGCGTACTTCTTTACGATATTTAAAGCACACTGAAGTTTGCTTTTACCAGAAGCATAGATCTTCAGGTCATCCATATAAAATACATGAGTGACCTTATGCTCTCGATGATTAGTGTCACCACAGAGGTGCCTAGAAGAATTTCGTAGTGCACCTCACTATATATGAATTAACCTACAAGCTTTCCAATAGACAGATGATAAGTCTATGAGAGGTTGAATCGAAAGCTTTTCGATAATCAATCCAGGCCATTGACAAGACATCCGCAGCCTGCTATACCTTTTCTTCGAGCCACGCTGTTAGCACATCTCTCTCCACGCAGGCTCAATTCTTCGAACAATCCTCTTTTTTAGGACAGCTGTAAAGATCTTATACAGAGTGTTCAAACAAGTTATTGGCCTGTAATTATCTGGGCTGGGCAAGATGCCTTTTTTCGGTAGGAGTATAGTGCGTCCTAACACCAGCAATGCGGAATGGGCGTTTCCGACTTTGAATATGAGATGAATATGTGGGCCAGATGTTGGTGTGTAAACGTAAACTTCTTCCACCAGAAATTCTCGATACAATCTGGGCCTGTAGCGGAAAAATTCTTCGTACCCCTAATTGCTTTTTTTACCTCTTCGGCAGTGATTGATGGACATTCCTCCTCATATGTTATGAGATTGTCGCAAAACTCCTTGAAGCAGATGATATTATCAGAATCTTCTTTCAACTCCAGTGTTTTCGGGATCTTGTATAGCTCTCTCCAAAAAGTCTCTACCTCGTTGGGCTTGGTCGAATTTCTGACAGAAATAGGGTGATCGCTAAAGAGGCGCGCGATGGGTAAGCGAGAAACTGTTGATTCTCCCTGATCCATCTCTCCCTCTTCTGTATTCTCCTCCTTGCGTCAGTTAAGACCCGTATTTTCTCAACAATATGCTGCTTGATTGTCAGCAGCTCTGACATCTTCAGTGTGTGATTGTAAATCCTCAGTTCTTGGGCGAACTTTCGAACTCTTTCCGTGAACGGTCTGCGAGATGTTACGTAGTCAATCCCACACTGAACATGGGACGCATTCTGTCTTGCCCATCCAATGTTCATGTTCAAGTGATGCAAGCGTCTTTTGGTCTTTTGATCCATCGTCGGTCCTAGCCTTCAATTTGATGGCTTACCGTGGATAAGGATCACCGAATTGTAAACGGATTACATTTGTATGCTAATTATATTTTACCCCCTTTCTAGTACTTAAAGAACCATCCACTTATAGTTGGCCATACCACAACTTGGCAAAATATACCTCTCAATTATATTTGACCCCATTTCCAGTATTTAAGAAACCGCCGCTTTATATTTGGTCATACCAAAGCTCGGTAATATATACTTCTTAATTATATTTGAGCCCATTTCCAGTATCAAAAAACCACCCATTTATAGCTGGCTAAACCACAACTCGGCTACATTCATCCCTCAATCCCAGGAAACTCCTATTTCCAATATTTGAACAAAACCACCCGTTTATAGTTGGCCATACCCTAACTTGGCGATATCCATCCCATAATCACATTTCACCCCATTTCCAGTATTTCAACAAAACAACCCATTCATAGTTGGCCATACCACAACTCGATAAAAATATCAATGAATTATATTTGACTCCACTTCCAGTTTCAAAAAACCACCCGTTTATAGTTCGGCATACCCTAACCCAGAAAAACTGCCTCTTTATCATATTTGAACCCATTTTCAGTATTTAACAAAAAAAAAAACATTTATAGCTGGCCACACCCCAACTCAGCAAAATGTACCTCTCTATTGTATTTGATCCCATTTGCAGTATTAAAAAAAAAACACTTTTTTATAGTAGGCCATATCCCAACTAGGCAAATACAACTTCTCAATTATATACGACCCCATTTACAGTAATTCAAAAAAAAACAAGCGTTTTTAAATTGGCCATGCCCCAACTCGGCAAAATCGTCCTATCAATTATGTGTGAAACCATTTCTAGTATTTAAAAAAAACCACTACGTAGAATCTCATTACGTAGTGGTTTTTTTTTAATCATAAGCAGAATGAATGTGGTGGGTTATTATGCATTATGGACATTTTTTGCTAATAAATAATACTTTTTTTAATGCTAACATTTTTTCAAAGGAATCCACTGAAAGGTATAAAATAAATTGTTTTTTAATTTAAATACAAGCCTAACTCTAAGGCCAAGAGCTTTAATTTGAGCGCTTCCTAAAGAAAATCGGATTAAAAGAAAAGCTTCCTAATTCTTCTTATTTTTTAACTACTGATATGAAAAAAAGAAAACTATAATATAGTTTATTTCTCATACTTGGAAGGTAGCGGATGCTCTGCCGGTGCATTATTACATAACATTATTGTGCATTATTACATTTTGGTTAAATCTTTTATTACATTTTTATTACATTATTATAATTTTTTTGTCAATTTGTTTTAATGTGAACCCGGTTTTCCATCATCAGCCGCGAACTGATTCGAATGCTTGATGAGATGAGGATATTGTAAGAAATTTCTTACAAGGATCTCAGAAAATGTGTCTGAGACTTATTATGTAGTAATATCACCTAATCCAAACTAGAGAACTATTTTCAGAAGACAAAAAACTCTGTTTAAGGAATAGAAAATTCTATTCTCCTCCTTTTTTAAGATGCACCCCTAAAGCTATGTAGGTTTTCGAATAAATCTGTAAGACATCTTGGAATTTAAAAATCATTTTTCTTCAATGACGTTTTGTTGATTTCACTTTTAACACATAAGAATTACATATTGCCATGTTTTTCAATTTTCCAAAGTGATTCCGGTAAATAAAGCCTTTTCTAATTCTATGTGGTGATGCAGATTTATTCGAAAATCTAAGTATCTTAAGAGTTACGCATAAAAATAAAAAAATAAGTCAACATATATTTCTATTCTTTAAATGGGGTAGTTATTGACGTCTAAACGTTTTACCCTAGTTAGGATAAGGTGATATTACCTTTTAATAAGTCTAAAGACTAATTTCCTGACATCCTAGTAAAACAGTTACACACTTTTCGTAAAAAGATGGAATTTTACCATTTTTTTATTAAGGGTGGTTTAAAGTTCCAAAACTGTAACTTAAATGGTCTTTAAATTATTCAGAAAACTCTGAAATGCTTCAATAATGTTGCTGAAGTCATCCTAGGACTTTTCTTCTTAGTGCAGAACTGGGAAAGAAGCAAAATATCGTTCTGAAGGTTATTTTTTAAAGTTTAACCCTTGAAGCGCCCCCGGGGTACGAGGAGACACCAATTCTTTTTCCGCGATTATTATTAAAAAGTAATGAAATGACATATAAAAATAAAGAAGAGTATTCAGTCATTTTTTGGAATTGAAATAACGGCTACTCTCTTTGCAATATGACATTTTCCGACAAGGGGGTCGCCCACAAACCCGCATGGCGCTTTGTGTTATTATGACATAGCATGGCGCTTTAAGGGTTAAAGATAGTTTTCTATTAATAGCGTGCATCATTTGTCACTTGTCATTTTTGTATACAAAAAAATTAACATTTTAACATTTGAAGGCTGTTACAAACCGGGTTGATCTCCTGCCAGACGAGCCAGAAGAGAGTGGGGAGGGAAAAACTGATATAATTTGATACACATCCTTGGATCTTCAATATCGTTATTAATTCACATTTTACAGGTGGTGTGACGTTCAGAAGAAGTACAAAAATCTGTCATACAATTTCTGAGCATTTCTTCCCGGACCCCTCGCTCCATTCTCACATGTTCTTTGGGTCTCTTGGGTCCTCTCTGATCCCGATCTCCTTCACCGCTTCTTCTGACATATAGATACACTTTAAGACCCCCGGTCTCGTCACACCTCTAGAGGCACACTTTGCAACCTTCTTTCCCGTCTCCCGTCTCAGATCCAGAGACACACTTTGAAACCTTCTTTCCTGTCTCACCTCCGAGATACACTTCGAGACCTTCGGTCCCGTCTCACATCCAGAGACACACTCCCAAACCTTCTTTCCCGTCTCACTTCCGAGATACACATCGAGACCTTCGGTCCCGTCTTACCTCCGAGATACACTTCGAGACCTTTGGTCCCGTCTCACATCCAGAGACAGACTTCGAAACCTTCTTTCTGATCTCACCTCCGAGATACACTTCGAAACCTTCTTTCCCATCTCACCTCCGAGATACACTTCGAAACCTTCTTTCCCATCTCACCTCCGAGATACACTTTGAAACCTTCTTTCCCGTCTAACCTCCGAGATATACTTCGAGACCTTCGGTCACGTCTCACATGCAGAGGCATACTTCGAAACATTCTTTCCTGTCTCGCCTCCGAGGAAAGGTGATGAAATCATTTAAAAAATGTAATGGAAGTGTACGAAAATAAAGGTGAATTCGACCCCTTTAAAAACAGCAATTAAACTGGGTTCACTAATTTAAAAATAAAATACATAAAAAGTATCACTTACATCATAATAAAGTATCACATTATCAAATAATAATATTTAACTACTTTATCATACCATATATTTGAAATTTTCTGGAAAGTATCGTAAAATATATAAATAATCCAAGAAAATGTTTTCTGAAGTAATTCTTTAACATGAAAAGTGTGCACAAAAACCCAACACTAAGAATGATGAGGACATATGTATATTTCATCAGATAATATGTATTATAATATAATGAATAACATCGGTGCAATATATATGCTTTTGTTAACAGTAATTTATGTTCACAGTTTGAGGGAATGAGCGAATTTTAAGCAAATAATATTTAAATGCAAAAAAAAACACATTTTACTACATTTTTTTTCGATTATTTCCAATTTTGGACATTTAAAATTACATAACGCTTAACGGGGGAGGGGGGACATATTTTGTGATGGTTTACTAAGAAACGATGCTCTCAGGATATATTTGTCTTGAATTAAAGAAACCGTTTCTTCAACATAATTTTTGTCATATAACCAAACATGAGTTCAGAATGAAGAAAATAATTGTAAATTAAAGAAAAAACGTAATTGGAACAAGAAATAAATTCTTTGATACAGAGCCAATGATTATCTAATATATTTATGTGATTTGAGATAATTTTCTTTGAAACAAAGATTCTTTTCCGGAGTTAAGTTCTTTGTGATCCCACTTTATTCTTTAATTAGCAAAAGTGCAGTAATTTGCAAAATACGTAAGTAGGTAAAATATATTTTGAGCGAAATTAAAATTTTTGTAAACCACTGTTTCAAAAGATCTACAAGAGCTTGCAATCACCTCGTAAATAACCTTGTAATTTTAATGAAATTTATGTTTTGATCACAGACCTCACAGTCCCTATGGGATAAAGAAAAGGGTACAAATGGTAGTTTCTTCACATTTATAGGGTACTTTTTTCAGCCTTGAAGGGTGCCCTTTTTTACCAAAAAGAGTTACGCTAAAAAATTTATCAAAGACACTCACTCATTTTTCTATTTTTTTATTAATTACTTAACTATCTTCGAAAAATCTTTTGAGCAGCTCAAGACTTCCTATTGATGAAAATAAATTAAAATTTTTTTTTTAATTTAGGCTATCGACTGAAAATAGGGTACTATAAAGATTCAATCTGGAAAATATGGGACTTACGGGACCTCATCTAAATATAGAGAGCAGTAAGGGCTAAAGGGACCGGTCAAAATTAGAAAGAAAATGGTTCAACAATGGCCCAACAGCATTAGATAGTTCCGTATGACTGAGAGCAATTTTTGGTTCTTTCAACCAAATTTTTGAATGTTTTGGAATTTTTTCTACATCGCCGAATTCATATAATTCTAACTGGAATTATAACGCAAGCTATGACATCATTGTTCTGATCCTGGAGTTCCATTCGTACATTAATTATCATCTGTGAAATAAATATTAAATTCGTCAGTACGTAAAAAAAACTTCTAAGCAAATTTTGTAATCATTTAAACTAAATATTATTGCACCTTGGGTAACTGGAAGTATTTTGGCAACGCCAGTGTGTACTGGTAAAGATAGGGGCCACCTTTCTGAAGAGGACATTTCCTATTTGAACATCCATCAGAATTCGGTAGTGGATATGGTAGTTCCGTTCCAGCTATATTTGCTTCGGCGACTGCTTTGAAGTCCTGCACTTGTTCATCTACAAAAATTGCGTAATCAGTTATAATCAGGAAGATGTGTAATATCCTGAATTTTAAAAATAGTAACTTACTTGTCCAAAAATAAATTTCAATGCCAGCTTTAACACCATCCTTCAAAATATACTTTCCATTCTTAAATTGACATCCTGTCACTGTAGCATTTACAACATGCCCGACTTTGGATCCTGCAATTATAATAAAGTATAGCAAAACTGCAGTATTTCATTTACTAGCTCAATTTATACAAAGATCATTTTCAGAAACCTCAATCTTTTTAAATTTCAAAACAAACTTTGTTAATATAAATCGTGATACATACAAGCACACAATACAAATGCAAAAAAAATATCAAAAAGGGGATACAGGGTAATTTTTTCAAGAGAAAGGGAAAAAACAGAGGAAAGATTAAACATTTATTTTACATTCAGAAAATAAGAATCAATCTTTTTATGAGAAAATGTATAGTTTTTAAATAGTTTTAAATGATTTTTTATAGATTTCCGCCATTAAAAAATTTATTTTGTTTAGTTGGATATACTTAGGTCATTGCAAATCTATTCACGGTGACGTAAAAAAGCTCGCGAAAATAAAAAATTAGTTAAATAAACTATTTTTATATGTTTTAAATCATACTTATAATCAAGATTATTTTCTCTTCTAAAAGTTCTTTTATTAATAATTAAATCGTGATACTTATAGCCATACTTAAATATTTCTTTCCAAGATTTGTTACTCAATCCTTAGTGTAGTAAATACTTTGAATTCGAATTGTGAATAACACTTTTTAATGCTCCTAAACTCAAATTAAAAATAGTTTAAATTTGAGCGCCTAAAATATTTTACACTAGCACTCAATGGGCGCGGGCGAACCGTATGTTCACTAGGGACTAGCGTGGTCCAAAAAAAATTAATTCGACTTTTTTTCGTATTTTCATGTATACCGCCCCAAAATTAAATCGAATCCACAATAAAATAATTTCATTTTTTTTTGTTATTGAAAAAAATAATATTTAGAGGTTCGGCAAGCCCCATGAAGCTTTACATGTATTTCCCATAAGAAAAAAAGACATTTTAGTAAATTTTATTCTAAATCATCTATATTAGGTGAATCGAGTTGAAAATCAATATTTCTCTTCACAATTAGCTATAGAATATAAATGAGTAATTACTTTTTAATTATCACCCCCATAAATCTGTTTTACAGGGTCCCAAGAAACCCCATAAGTGAAAAATTGGGGTTTAAGAGTTTTTGGCGCTAATTATGATTTCTTTGCAAGTTTGAAAAAAAATTGTTTCTAATACATGAAATACTACTTTCTACTGATAATTAGGCGTTTACATAAAATTTTTAAACATTTTATTATTGTTTTTAGTCATTTTCTCTTAGAATATAGTTAGAAAGTCGCGTTATTTCGAATTTTTAAACTTATTTTCAATCAGATGGAGAAAATATACAATTTAATTTAACAGAAATGATTGTCTTAACAATTCATTATTATATATAATAATATTCTCTTAAAAAAATGCTAGAAAGTTGCAGTTTTTTCTCAAACTTTCTACTTTTTGTCCACTTTTCAATTAGAGCGAGGTAACAATTAATTCAGGTTAATAAACATATATCTTTGTTAATAAAGGTTCAAATCATTTATTATTATTTTTAATAATATCCTCTTTGAATAATGTTAGAAAGTTGCGGTTTTGCCTAAAATTTTCAACTTCTTGTCTACTTTTCACTTAGGATGTAGTAATAATAATTAATTAAATTTAACAAGCACAATTGTTTTAACAAATTCTTATTGTTCATAAGTATCTTCTCCCATAGTAATTCTAGATTTAACATTAACATTCAAATACCAGTATTTTGATCTTGTAATATTTTTATTATAGGCTCTTCCATAAGCAGAATAAAACAATATTTCAGATGCAAAATTAAAATTTTTCAATTTATTTAATTATTTTGAACCAAAAAAATGACTTTTCTACCATAAAAGACGGCTTTTTATAAAAATACTTGAATTTTCAACAAAATAGTCTAATTTTCAATCAAAGAAATAAACCTTCCTTCAGAAAAAAAAACAAATTTTCAATAAATTAGTTTAACTTTTAGCCAAGCAGTGGAATTTTTATTGATAAAGATGAATTTTCAACAAAATAGTTAAACTTTCAACAAAAGAGATGATTTTTCAACTAAAAATGTGAATCTTCAACAAAAGAAAATGATTTCCTGACAAAGTGTTTCAACCAAAATTTTCAAACAAAATAGTTGAATTTCCCAACAAAAAGGATGACTTTTTAAAAAATTGTTGAATTTACATCCTTGTTGCCTTTTCAACGCCAAAATATAAATATTTAACAAAGAGTGAATTGTCTACGAAATAGTTGAATTTTCAACAAAATAGTTAAATTTTCAACTATAAAGAATGACCTTTTAACAAAATGGTTGAATTTATAAACAAATAATAAAAGTTATAACTAAAAAGATAATCTTTAGGACGAAGCAACTTGTAACATTTTTAACCAAGAATCTTTTATAAACGGAATAAAACAATTTTAAATTGAATACAAAAATTTTTTAATTCATTTTGCTTGGCAGTTATTCAAAGTTACAGAGATTCCCTGACTTTTCCCTAACTAATAAAATTCCCCGACTTTTTTTTAAATTCTTGTTTGCTAGATTCGTTTCTCACTCACCAGGTTTCTTCTGTACAATTAATGCAAGTTTTTTTCACTTACGAATTTACAAAAATTACGTACATTAATGAAGACCTTCCCCCTTCTGTAATAAATCGTAACCTCCCCCCCCCCCTTGAGCTATTACGTAATTTAAGTACGGTCCTGATGGGAAATATGTGTTAATCTTCATGGGGCTGGTGAAACTTTGAATAGAATTTTTTTTAAGTAGCATTTATTTTGTTGTGGATCTGAACAAATTTGGGTGAATATGCATGAAAATTCGCAAAAAAGTTTCCGATGGCAGATAACGTATAATAGGTAAAAAATAGACAAAAAAGATATTCGTAATAAAATTCCATGAGTCACTATCATGAACTGCGCACGTACAGGTTGCAATTAGTTTCCATAATCCGAATACTCTCTTTGAAAAACATTCAATTGAAAAAAAATCTGCAATATACGTTTCCTTTCTTTGTATAATTAAAATCAATTTCTTATTAAAAACATGCTCAAATTTCTTCATTTAAATAAATGGAGATTTTTAGAAGCCAAATTCATCAACAACTAGTTTACAACTATATATATTTTTTTAATATTTAATAAAACGCTAATATCATTTTTACTACACGGAAAAAAATGTATTTTTGAACCAGCGATATTTATGCTTTATCTGGCCATGAATATATTGTTGAAAACAAACCAATTATATTGCTGAATTGAAAATATTAAGTCTGAATACAGCGCTAATTGAATAGGAATAATTTTGACAGAGATTGGAAATTTACAATTGATTTCGCAATCTGCGTTACAATTATAAAAATTATAAGAGCCTAATCAGAATAAAAATAAATGGAATTAAAAGCAGAACTTGTCTATAAATTTTTATATTTTTTTCAAAATTTCGATTCCAACTTATATGATTTTTCCATGATTCTTACTAACCAAAAATTGAACAGTCATTCTGATTTTTGTATGACATTTTTCCCCTGTTTTACGCCACACTTTTTTACATATTAGCATTTTATTTTCGAAATTTTTCTGTACTTACCACATGGTTCCAATGGTGGAGGTTGACCACCTAAGGCTAATGTAACAAATATCATAGCAGAAACAATTCGGAACATGTTGTTAGTTCAACAGTGAAGCACTCATTAAAAGTGTCACGGCATGTATTATAACCGAAACTCACACAACTAACAATAAGAAAGATAACACTGTATGTGCACGTTTTTTATCTTTTAAATTACATTTTCGCAGAATAAAAGGTTTTCAAATATATTTTCTTACAATAAAAGATTTTTTGTAGCTGCAATTATGTTTCACTATTTTAAGCTGACAACATTAAAAGCTCATATTTATAAATACGAAATATTGATTTCGGCCGACCAGACCTGTAGCCGGCACGGAATAGGGACCTGAGTGTATTTGGTTAAAAATTTAATTATTTTGTTGAAAATTTAAGTATTTTGTTAAAAAGTCATCTTTCATGGTCAGAAATTTAACTGCTTGGTTGAAAGTTGAACTACTTTGTCGAAAACGATTTTTTTTTAAGATTCATCTCTTTGGTTGACTGGATTGACAAATTAAATATTTTTTTGAAAATTCGTTTCATTTTTCGTTAAAAATTAATTTTTTCAACTGAAAATATAACTATTTCTTTTTTTGGTAAATAATTAATCTTTTTGGTTAAAAATTCATCCTGTTTGGTTAAAAATCACAGCTGTTTTTTATTTAAAATTAGTCTGTTTTGTTTGAGAATTTAACTGCTTTGTTTGAAATTTGTCTTAAAATTTGTTGTTCGGTTGGAAATTCATCCTTTTTGGTTAGAAATGCAACTGCTAGGTTAAAAATGGAAAATTAATATTTTTGGGGTGGAAAATTCTACTGTTTTGTAGAAGATTCATCTTTTTGGCTTAAAAATTTGACAATTTTGTAAAAAAAAACTATTGGGTTGAAAATTAATTTTTTGTTAACAATTCATATTTTTTAAATAAAAATTGAACTATTTGTTTGAAAATTTATCTATTGTGTTGGAAATTCATTTTCTTGGTTAGAAATGAATGTTTTTATCTGAAATTTAATTATTCCAAATTATAATTATTTAAACTGAAATTTAAATATTCCATTTTTAGTTGAACTAATATTTTTTGTTGTTGAAAATTCCACTATTTGTTAGAAAATTCTTCCTTTAATGATAGAAAAGTGATCTTTCTTGGTTGAAAATTCATCTCTCTTGGCTGAAAATAAACTCTATTCTCGAAAATTCAATTGTCTTCTAAAAATTCGTCTTTTTAGCTGGAAAATTCAACTATTTTTGATTGAGAATGTATCTTTTTTAGTTCGAAATTCAATTACTTGGTTGAAAATGCATGTATTTTGTTGAAAATTCATCTTTTTTGCTACAAAATTTATGTTCTTGGTTAAAAAATCAACTTTTTGTTCAAAACGTCAAGCATTTGATTGAATGTTGAACTCTTTTCTTAATGAGGCATATTGCGTCAACAAAAAATGGCCAACAGTGCGTTTGACGCATTATGTGTCATGTAAAAGAAATAGATTTATACTATTTTGATTATCATTAAACTTGGTACACAAACGTTTTTTAGGTCTCTGAATCCGAATATGGTATCAGAATTCCAAAATTCAAAATGGCTGATCCAATATGGCGACCAAAAGTTTTGAAAAATCTAATGAGTTATTGGCGGGTTTGGATGAAAATTGGTACTATAGAAATTTTTATATCCCTAAAAATGAATAAGGGGTCAAATTTCGAAAACTCGAATTTTGACCTTGAATTCGTATTCAACGCCCCAAATAACCCCTAGGTACCAATTTCATCCAAATCCGCACTCATTGAATCTTTCAAAAATTTTGGTCGCCATACTGGATCAGCTATTTTGAAATCTGAAACTTTGACCTTGAATTCGTGTTCAGCTACTGAAATAACCCCTTAGTACCAATTTTCAATTAAATCCATCTAGTAGAACGTTCCACGCATTTTGAGCCCACTTTTTTGATTTTCGGTCTACACAGTGAAGAGGTTAAAAAGTCATGTTTTTAAGATTCATCATTTTATTAAAAATTCATCACATTGGTTAAAAATATATCTGGTTTGCTGAAATGTATCTATACCATTTTTGGTTGAAAACTGGTATTTAAAATTGAAAATATTCATCTTTGCTAGTTGAAAATTGTTTTGAAAATTCGTCTTTTTTGTTAAAAAAATCAATCTTTTTGGTTTAAAATTCAACTATTTTTCAAAATAAATAAATGAACTTTTTGGTTAAATATTAAACTATTTACTTTAAATTTCAACCATTATGTTGGAAATTTGTTTCTTTTGGCTAAAAATAAAACTTTTTATTTAAAATTTACCCATTCTATTTTTGTTTGAAAATTTAGCCCTTCTAAGTTATAAATTCAAATATTTAGTAGAGAATTCATGCATTCTATTGAAAATCTTCGACGAAATAATCTTCGTGGTTGAAACTTCAGCTTTTTTATTTAAAAAAAACCAAACTATTTTGTTGACAGTTTAATTGTTTTCTTAAAAATTCAACTGTTTTGTTGAAGTCATCTTTTTCTGTCTATAATTCAACTATTTTGTTAAAAATTCGTCCTTTTGGATTGAAAATTCCTCCTTTAACGGTAGAAAAGTCATCTCTCTTGGCTAAAAATGGAGTTCATCAAAAATTCAACTTTCGGGTTAAAAATGCAACTGCCTTATAAAAATCCGTTTTTTTTTGTTGTTGTTTTTTTTTACTTGAAAAGTCAAAAATTTTGTTAACAATTCAACTAGTTTGTTGAATAATTGTCTTATTTCGTTGAATTGAACTGGTTGAAAATTCTTTTTTGTTTGTTAAAAAGTAATTTTATAAACTGAAACATTAACTATTCCGTTTTTGGTTGAAAACTTATCTTTTTCAGTCACAAATTCAACTATGTGTTTGAAAATTCGTCTTTTGCTAGAAAATTAATCTTCGTGATTGAAAATTCAGCTCTTTGGTGAAAAAAACTCAACTATTTGGTTGTAATTCTAATAATTTTCTTTAAAATTCAACTGTTTTGTTAAAGCCATCTGTTTTTATCGATAATTCAACTGCTTTGTTAAAAATTCGTGCTTTTGGATTGAAAATTGATCCTTTAATGGTAGAAAAGACATCTTTCTTCGTTGAAAATACATCTGTCTTCTAAAAATTCATCTTTTTGGCTTAAAAATTCAACTATTTGTTTTGAAATTTAACTAATGAGTTTTGTTGGTGTCGATAATATTGGTCTTCAATGTATTGACACGGATTCAAATTTTATTTTCTGATCAGAAAAGTGTGACAAAAAACCTCCGGCAAATAATAATTATCTCATTTTATGGAATATTTTTTATTTATAAAGCATTTCCGTTATTTTCTAAAGATCCTTACTCGCAAACAATACTCAAGATATTACATATCATTAATTAAGAAAATTTGTAGTAAATTATAAAGCTATTCAGGGAAAATATCCCAACCTTCGTAATATCGATTTCCTAATAATCTTTGAAATGTCCATAATAAAACACGTTTAACCGAAATCACATTACATTGTAACAATGTCATTAAAAAAATCTAATTAGGCTCAAATTATTACAAGTAAAATTTTTTCTACATCAACGACATTATTCAATTTTCGCTGGAATGCGAACGCAAGCTATGACTTCTTGGTATTCGTTCTGGAGGGTCCACTCCACATCAACTGTAATCTGTAAGATGAGAATTTTATTTACCAAGACTGTTTTTAATTTTTTAGTGATAATTAAGCAATGATTATAGTCATACCTTTGGATACAAGTGGCTTACTGGCAAGGATGCTCTGTAAGAATACGGTCCACCTTGATGAAGAGGACATGGCAAAACCGTACATCCATTTGGATTTGGTAGTGGATAAGGAATTCGTATTCCATTTATTATTCCTGTTACCACAGCATTCACATTTGTAATATCTTTTTCTGCAAATTATAATTATTCATAGGTATGTTGATCGTTTAAAATTAGGATTATTATTACAGGGTGTCTAGTAGCGATCACAGAAAACTGATGGTATGAAACGTTGCACACGGAGAAAAATGGATCGTCAAACTTGAAGTGTCAAAATTTAGATCGTCAGTTTGATAATCTAGATAGTCTCAAGTACCATCCATAATCTTTTCTTCATAGTCAGGCAGACCATAATTTTATAGTCTGTTTCAATATCCACAGGTGATTCAGACTCACTATCAGTATAATCAAATCGACTGACGTTCGGCGTCACGTTTGCCGTGTTTTACACCACTTTTAATTAGTTTAAACCATCTGCTGATACTTTAAACATGTGTCGAGAGTGAATATAATGTGGAGAACATGTTGAAGAGTGGGTTGAGAGGTTTTCGTTTTGCAATATTTAAAATCAATTGCAAAATAAAACATAAGTAGTGAAAAAAGAAACTGCAGAATCGGATAGTCTAGATCATTTCACAATAATTCATGAAAAACATAATCATTAAATATCTCAAGACTTGATTACATGTTTTGAAGTCTTTCTTCAATGTGTCAATTTTTGCAAAAATAAATCAACTCAAACCTCCTAACAGTCACCGAAAGCGAATCGTGAAGTCGGGGTCGGGCCTCGGACGAGCTCGGCCTCGCGCTCGTGCCTCGTGCATTTTCGGCTTTACACGAGGCTGGCCGACTCACCAACGCTACGCTTGCATGTATTCTCCCAGATGGGAAAGTGATGGGGATTAATATACACATTATAATCATTTTTGTAATTTAATTTATTATCCTTCATGCGTTCGGGCCAACTTGAGTCACACAGGCGATCGCGCGGGCGGTCAGTGGACCGCCCACGTTTTTTTCATAATTCATATTCATATTATCGATTCTAGCTTGAAAAATAGTTTTTTTTTTCAATTTTTTTCCAGCAAAAATGTAATTTCGTTCAATTAAACTAGAACAAAACTAGAATATACTCAAGTATAATTGACACTTCAAATAAGGTCACTTGAAAAAAAATTACATAACTTGACACTTGTAACTTGAAACTACAATATAATCAACTTACGAGTAGGTGGCACAAAAAAAGGAAAAAAAAGAACTTTCGGCCGGAAATAGCGGAAATTGCCGGAAATAGCGCTCGTAAGTATAAATAAAGAATACATGCCCATCCCATCTCACCCAAAGCACACTGGTGAGCACGACATTCGAAATTCCAAAAAGGCGGTCAATTGACCGCTCACGCGAACGGATTATGGTTAATTATTCATATAATTGAGATTTTGACATGAAATATTGCAAGTCGTATCATCCAGCAATCTACGCCAGTGCAGGGGAGTTTGCTCGGCTCCGCTCTATAGCAGCGCATATCGAAAAATTTGCCTGGGCTCGTATTTCACAGAGTGCGCCGGAGTGGATTCAGAGTAGCGCCAAGCACATTCCCCCAGAGCAGAGCAAGCACGAAACTGAAGCGGCACAGTGCGAGGGCAGATAACCGAATACGCTATAAATTGCGATGCGCAGTTGCAAGGAGAAGGGATACATTGAGCATGCGCACGATATTACTTAGTTCTCTAGAGGACTAATTGCCACATTACTTCGCTGTGACGTCACCAATCGAGAAAACATTAAATTGGATTCTTCTGAACGAGCGTGTAATTCGTAAGTTCCGGCACGGGTATTGGGGAGAATAAATTATCTGCTACCACAAATCTTTTGACACAAAAACATGAATTTCAACTGTAGAGCAATTACAGCAACATCTACAAATTTTACAAAACATCACATTTTTTAACAAGAAAATATGAATTTTTAACAAAAACAAAAATTAATTTTCGACCAAACATTTGAATTTTCAAAGGAAAGAGACGCTAGTAGTTTGCAACAAAAAAGTTTATTTTCAACTGATATTACGAATCTTCAACCTAAAAAATTATTTTTCAACGAAGTAGTTCAACTTTCAACCAAAGTGCTGACTTTTCGATTGAAATTATGAATCTTCAACTTCAATAGGTAAATTTTAAACCAAAATGATGAATCGAAGTGATGAATTTTGAACTAAATCATGGAAAGTTTCAATTGAAATCATTAAATTTTCAGTAAAAAAAGAAATAATTTTCAGGTAATGAAAAAAAGGAATATAAAACACGTGTAATATTTTCAATAATTTTCATTAAATTTAAATTTACGAAAGGTCATTCTACTCCTTAAAAGGTTCTTTACCATTCTGTTCATCACGTTTTTATTAAAAAAGGACCAAAATTTCCCATTTTGAATATATAATTAAAAAGTTACATGATTTTAAGCCCTGAAAATAAAAATCAAAATAATTTAATTACATACGAAAATTTCTAAATAAATAATTTTACTTCATCATAAAATTTATTTCTGAACGCTTTGAACATTATTGATAGCAGAGAAAATTTAAATTATGAATGATTATTTAATGATGGAAAATAATTAGATTAAATATGGGACATAATTCTGTTCTTGTGTGGAGGGGTTAAAAAAGGTCGGAGATAATGTTTCGTAATATGTAAACGCTCCCTGTAGACAGCAAATTCAAATTTCTGAATTTACTTACCATGACTGCCCCAGATAAAATGGGCACCCAATAGTATTCACATGCACAAAAACTTTACTTAGGTCCAAATGCATCGATATTTCAAAATTGAATACAACTTTTTCCGTCTCCAGCTTGTCCAGCCCTTTGCTTTCACATCTTCCTTTCAAAATGCGCAACACTTCAGCATATGTATTTTCCAATTTGCTCGTCAATAAACAAAAAACAAGTGGAATATAATATCCATTCACATATGAGTGGAGTTATCTGACGATAAAATTATTATATTATTTACTTTATCGTTATGGAGCAGGAAGTTTTCTCCTTGAATATCTTTCATTTGAGTAGCGTCCAAATAGTCATGCACATCCGTTCTTGATGTTGTCAGGTTGGGTATTTTTGTTGAATTTGTGTAACAGATGTTGCTTATCCTCCAGACGTCTTTTCGGGTGATTAATTGGACAGAGTTTTCATCCAATTCTTTATGGATCATTTAAGACGGCCTGCCGCAAGATTTATCTATTTTCCTCTTGACACTGTTGATGATGATGTTTTTTTTCAGTGTCTTGTCATCATATAGGTCGTCTTCATGCTCGCCCATTTTTCTTGAAAAAATTGTATCAACTCCTAATGTACATAGACGTGCCAAACAATTATTTTTTATACATCGCCAAGCCTTCCCTTCTGTCGATTTGGGCACAGACACTTCCTTATATTCATAACTATTTGAAAACAGAAGCACTTTTTCTTCCTCACTGAATATAAATTTTATCTCCATTTTCACTATAGTTTTGCACTCTTCAAAATCTCAGAGTAAACTGAACAAAATTTCTAATATCTTTTGCAAGTCTGAACTTGTCAGAAATCTGGCGGCAGAGATGAAATTAGGTTATTGTATTACTTTATTGTTACTTTACCTGAAGCTGAAGACTATTTAACTGGCGCGCGAATTTGGCGCCATCACTCGATTTCCATCGCCTCTCCAGTAATGTAATGGAAAATCCGAACCCGATAATTTCAAACTATGTTCATTTAAAAATATGAAAAAACTTCCTTGGATTCAGTAACATTGAAATGAGCTTAGAAAAATTCAAGGGAATTCGAAAGAATTTGACGAAACGCCCAAGAATTCAAGGTGAGGTTAAAAGACTTGAGGACCAATTGAATAAAAACGGTTTAAAATAAAAAAATCTGTTGAGCTGAGTTGGATTCAGTAAATTTGGATGAATTTAAGTGAATTAAACAAATTCAAGAATATTCCAAAGAATTCCAAAGAATTCCAAAGAATTCAAGGTGAATTTCAAAAAATATTTTAAGATCTCTTCAAATCTTTAAAACTTTTCTAATATCTAACCAAAAAAGTTACTAATGGCTATAAAACAATTTAAACGAATTAAAATGAATTTGGATTTTTTTTAATACAAAAAGGCAAAAGCCAAATAAATGTTTAAAAATATTTAAAAATATCTTCAAATCTTTGAAACCCTACGAAATTCCTTTCTTATTGGGAATAAATTCTGATAAACATCCTGAAATATAAAAAGGGAGAGTTGTGAAACTCTGAGTTTTGAGAGCCACTGCTGGGAATCTTCATTCGAACATCGGCTCTCTAAGCTCGAGTTTCCCAGCTCTCGCCTTCACGAGCCTGCTTACGTGATCTCTACGTTGAACCGCGCCTGAGTGCCAGGGATCACGTGCGGCCCGTGTGGCTGGCAACACCGGTAGGTCCATGACTCACGTTCGGTATACGTGACAAGCGACGCGGCAAGCGCTTGGAAATTTCCCATGGGGTTAGACGTCCCATCAGAAACTCAACCTATGCAGTGGTTGTCCTCTCGACATTTGTTTTAATTCAAGGCACAACATTTAAAGTTTCAATTATTAAATTTAAAATGTTGTATTCTTAGTACCCGCTCGAACTTTCAGTCTTAATTTATCATTATACTATTACTATTAGAATATTATTATCTTGTCATAATTAGGTATATATATATTATAATTGATTGCAATATATTGCATGTATATTATATGTAATATTGTGGTAATATTATTGTTGTAATATTTTGTAATAATGATAATATTTATATTCATATAAAATATCTATGATAATATTATATAATAATGTATCATATGGGTAAAATACATTAGTGCTATTACATTACTGTATTTTATATTGTTAGCGTCCTTTGAAATTCAAATCTAATTCTGTACGACAATACAAATTCGATCTTAAAATTCATGTAACGCCGAGAGAAATCATAGAGCAGCTAGCTGGCAGCGGTCAAAAACAAGCAATGATGCAATTGGTCCGAACCGAAGAAGTGGGGCAAACCCACGAACTTCGCGCCGAGTGAGGGAGTCGAGACGAGCTGTGGCGCGCGCCCAGGGCCCTCGTGCATAAACGTGCCCATCGCAGTCACAATCATCACTCGGCCCTACCACGGCACTCAGCAAGCATCGACTCTCTCGACTTCTGCTCTCCGACGCTTCGAGTAGCGTCTCTACTAGCCTCCGCTTGAACCACTAGCCGCTTCACTCTCTTTCTACCTCTCTGTCTAGGGAGTTTGGAATAATAAAGGGAGATAATACGGGAAGTGGGCTTGTATTCACCTTACTACCAACTCATCCTCATCGGCTCTTTCAGAGCAACCATCTTATAGCTGCTTCAGTCCTTTTTAGGAATGAGTAGCTTTACGAACGTAGACTCAAAGAAAAACTGCTCTTTTCAGAGCAATATACACACGATTTATTTTGTTTTTTGAACGCATTACGACCTTATACTTTGATACTCGATCGAAGTCTGAGGAAGAAGATTATCTTGTGATGTCCCTCGGGTACGATCCTTTTTAATCTTCTAACTGAAACTTCTTGGGAGTCTCTGCACTCCAACCGTTGAACGCATTACGATCTTGTACTTCGGTACTCGATCGAAGTATAAGAAAGAGAATTAAATCGCGATGTCCTTTGGGTATCGTCCTTTTTAATCTTCTAACTAAAGCTTCTTGGGAGTCGCTGCACTCCGACCTTTGAACGCATTACGATCTTGTACTTTGGTACTAGATCGAAATATTAAAATCCAATAAAATATTAAAATTACTAAAACCCTTTACACGTTATTTGATTTTGTGCAATAAATATTCGTCGGAGAGAAAAAATGCTGCAACAACTATGGTTTCTCATGAGCTTGTATAACAAGACGGGGAAAAGATTTCAAATGTTTAATGTTAAATTTATAAAAAAATCATTAATCACGAATATCTCGAGAACCAGTCTGACTGTCATAAGATCAGACTAACTCAGGATAATCAAGGTATCCTTTCGGGATGGTCAATACAATTTTCGAAGTGAGCAAATTTCGTTGAGTCGTTCAGCGTCGTATTTGCTGGTTATTGAATGTAAACATATTTTTAATAAGTCTAAACTGCTTTGCGATATTTCGAACATGCGTGGAGCGTGAAGTGCATAAGATGATGGAAAGTGGATTAAGTTTTCCTTTTTTTAATTTTCAACGTAAAATTTGATCCTTCCAAGGGATTATGGACAAAGGCGTCACTTGACGCTCAGCTTTTAATTTGTTGCCTCCGTGTATATGACGTGCCCTTGAAAAAAATTTCGAAGTTAATTTTTGTTTCTAATTTCAAAAATGTCGGACTACAAAACAGTTCTTTAGTGACTTTCATTTATTTCCCCAAAATATAAACTCGATATTGCAATTTATATTTTATGTGGACGTAAGTTGATGCGAACGAAAATATCGGTAAGGCAGGAATCGGGTAAGTATGACATGGCCTTAGGTTTCTTTTTAATCTATTGTAAACATGTTAAAATCTATATAATTATATATCTGTGTAATATTGTATATATTATTTTTTTCAGAGATTTTCAAAACATATTTTTCTAAAGAAGTGATATTTTCCGTATAAGACTAAAAACATCAAATTTGAGTGCATAATAAAACTGACACAAAGTTAAGATTCATTACTCTCAAGTTTTATTATTTAACCCAAGGCCAGACATATTCAGCAGAATTAAAATTTGTATTTGGCATGAGTAAAAGTAACTTTATTGTTGAATATAAATCAAAAGTTCTACTTTTACAACTAGTGAAAAATTACCATTTTTCGATATTTTCATTGCACTATTTAAATTGCAATAATTATTTTTGAAAACAAAAACTTACGTCCTGAGGCTCGTTTTTGCTTCTTCAATCCAAACTAGGGCCTTCTTTTTTACTTTTTGATCCTGTGATATGACTACGTTGAAGTTGGCATTCGTTAATCAAAAACACTTGAAATTTTGAAGTACTTTGTTAATTTAACTTTCTTCGCAAAATATGTTATTAATTTCAAGCCTCCTGACTAAAGTGTTCAATTAATGAGTTCGGTAAATTAAGTTACTTATCAAAACTTAAAATTTGTAGATGCACGTTATTTTGACATTTTTAAAGCTTAAAATTTCTACACTTTTTAAATAATTTATTTAAAATTTAATCAGTAAGTTTACGACTAATGTCATTTTTTTTATTAACAATGAAATTAATCAACTATTTAAAAATGCAATTTTATCGGTATGAAATAATAACAACCTTACGCCTTAGTGATCAATAATATTTAAAAAAAAAATATTTTAATTTTTAATCGAAAATGGTTAACTTAAACAAAAAATACGAATTTTCAACAAAAGAGTTGAATTTTAAACCAAGAAAGATTTTTCAATCAATAAAGAAAAAAAATCTCATCCAAAATGTTGAGTTTTCAAGCCATATAGACGAATTTTTGAAAAAGAAGTTGAATTTGCAACCCAAAAATATGCTTTTTCTACAAAAAATAAAAAAATAAAAAAATTCATTTTCAACACAAAAAATGAATTTTCAATAACATAGTTAGATTTTATCTGAAGAAATTAATTTTTAACTAAAGTTATGCATCTTTAACGAAATAAAAATTTTAACTAAATAGTTGAATTTTCAACC
>JAABKJ010007545.1:165250893-165317573 GCA_011634705.1 Andricus grossulariae
ATCAAAAAGGTGAATTAGTCACCAAAAATGAATTTTTGACAAAGTAGTTCCACTTTCAAATAATTAGTTGAATTTTAAACCAAAAAAGGTTTTTCAGTTGCTATTTCCAAACAGTGAAAATCTTGAAAATTCAATCAAATAGTTATATTAAGAGTAAAGCCCTGGGAGCAGCGTAATATATTCCACTTTTTATAGGAATTTTTTTTAGAAGTTGAAAAATAACTGTTTGGTAGAAAATTCATGTATTTTGTTAAAAATTTGTCTTTTTGCTTACAAAATTATTCTTAATTGTTGAAAATTCATCTTTTTTGGTTCAAAAAATATGTTTTGTAGTTGAAAATCCAATAACATCTTTGTTGAAGGTTAAGGATTGAACTATTTTGTTAAAAGTTCGTTTTTTCCTTCAATTCAACTGTTTCGAAAATCGTCTTTTGGTAGAAAATTCATCTTTCTTGTTTAAAATTAACTTTTTTGACCATTAAAGTTTTTGCGTATAAATACAACTGTCTTCTAAAACTTCTAAAAAATGTTTTGGCTTAAAAATTCCACTTTTTTGATTGAATTTTAATCTTTTCTGTTTGAAAATTCAAGCATTTGGTTAAAATTTATATTTTTAGGTTGAAAATTTATTTATTTTGATAAAGTGATCTTTCTTTGTAGAAAATTCAACTGACTTGCTAAAAGTTCATCCTTTTGGATTGAAGATTCATCTTTTATGGTAGAAAAATCATATTTCTTGGTTGAAAATTATTCTTCTTTCTTTTTGCTGGAAAATTCAACCATTTGATTTTTAATGCAACTATTTGGTTATAAAATAATTTTTTTGTTGGTGAAAAATCGTCTTTTTGGGTTGAAAGGTCACATCTTCAATAGAAAATCTTTTTTGTTTCAAAATTCAACTATTTTGTTGGAAATGCAATAATCTTCGACTGGAAATCTTAAATATTGTAAGTGTTTTATATTGAATTCACTGTGATATATACATAAATTTTACATTACTTTACTTGAAACTGTTAATTTTGCAGCTTGACAATTTCAAATTGTAGAATATTTGAGAAATGGTCTTCAAATCTGAAAAGGAAAAATGCCCACAAGGAAGATTGGACACAAAGTATTTTTACAACTTTTTTGGTACTGTACTGTCACGTCCTGTGGCGTATTATAACTATATTATTTATACTTATTATAATAATAATCGCTATATTTATACTTATAATTTATAATATTAATTATGATAGAAAAGGATTATGTACTTATA
The DNA here is from genome assembly GCA_011634705.1 of Andricus grossulariae. Classification (NCBI taxonomy): domain Eukaryota; kingdom Metazoa; phylum Arthropoda; class Insecta; order Hymenoptera; family Cynipidae; genus Andricus; species Andricus grossulariae. The sequence goes on from JAABKJ010007545.1 coordinate 165,252,152, forward strand.
AAAACGCACAAAATCGTGCATATACATTTTTATCCATCATGATAAAATCAGTAGCCTGAACTTCACAAGATCCTTTTGACAATTCCATTGTCAACCATCATTACCCTTGAGTACCAGCAGGAGACCTGAGCCAACCAGCGCACTAATAGACTCCTTTGGCAAATCCTCGTCATCAAGCCATCGCAACGGTGAATCACCAGAAGGGCAATCAACGTCACCTGTACTAAACCAATAAACACCTTGACCAGTACCAGTATCTTTCCAGTGAACGAGAAGAGCATTGAACCAATATAGAAAATCAGTTTGTTAAGGAATCTTCAAATTATACAGTGCATCCCCAAAATAGTTACTCGCCCAGTTTCAAAAGTGAACAATTGGAATATACATTATGTAAGTTTAAATCAATGAGTTAATAACTCATACTACTTAAAGTTCTTTAAAAACTCGTAATTAAGTTCTTCCTTTATTATTCTTCCGGCTTTGGATAGAAAATCGGGCGGAAGACAATTCCGCTCCAGCTACCTGCGTACGGCTCCCCCACTAGGTGGCTTCCCCTCATTTAGCTGAACTCCTGTCACCGAGCCTGGGCAGCGGGAGTCCTTTGTACCTAATGAGGACTAAAATGTGGATGATAATTTTTTTAATTTAGCACTTGGTAATTTATAAATGTAATATTCGAAATCTACCAATTATAACGATTCCAACGAAATGTTACTTGACCTTTAAAGTTGGAAATTAAAGAATAAATGTGCAAGTTTGTGAGATTTTATGGGGAATTCTTCAGTATATTTCACTCAAGAAAACTGCAGTAGGTTTAATTTATTGTGCCATATTTTACTTAACTTGGCGAAATTCCAGAAGCTAGAATTTGGCCAGATTTGGAAACTTATTGATTAACATCATAATTTTGGTTTATTTCTCAAACATTTGAGTAAAATATACTGCAAAATTTTCAATATAATTTCACATAATCTTGCACTTTTATTCTTCAATTTTCGTCTTTTTGAATTAAATAACATATTGTTGGAATCGTTATAATTCGTATATTTCGAATATTATATTTGTAAAATATAAAGTGCTAAATTTAAAAAAAATTTATATTTCGCACTTAAGTCCTCATTATGTACGAAGGTCTCCTGCTGACCAGGCTCGGCGGCAGCAGTTCGGCTGAGTGAGGGGAAGCCGCGTAGTGGGGGAACCGTGAGCAGGTAGCCTGGGTGAAACAATTCTAAATAAGTCTAAATTATTCTTTATAGCTCTCCACTGCCGACTTTATAGACATTTTCTACTAATATTTGGTGAATCAATTTACTCTAATTTATTCAGTAGAATTTCACTAGTAATTAGTAAAATTGTAGTAATTTATATTTAGAGAATACATTAAAAATAACTTTGATTCAATTGACAAATTATTATCTTGATTTTGAAAAATCAGAATAGAGCAATTATTTTTCAAACGTTAACATTAAATTTCTCTGGACTCATCAAATAATACTATTACTTCAAGTCCAGTGGAAAATTAACGTTATTTTTTTAACCAAATTTTCTGTTTTCTAATTAAATATTTTAGGTGTATTAAAAATGTGGGTAGAGCATCAGACCGGAAATCCGAAAGACCTGGGTTCGGATCCCAGCGGAGCTAGAGAGATTTTTTCACAACTTATAAAATTAATAATCAATATTGAAAAAATATTAATTTTAGACCATGTAGACGAAAAAAATTAACATAATATTATGTATTATTCTTTAGTCTATGAATAATCAACAAAAATTGTGTTCATAGGCTTCACAGTCTTTCTTCTATTCGCCTATTTTCCCCTTTTTCACGTTTTTCATTTGAATGCAAAATAGAGTCCAACAAGAAAATAGTTATAAATCTATTATTATATTCTTGGTTGAGGATTCATCTTTTTTGGTTAAAAATTGTATTATTTGGTTAAAAATTTAACAATTTTATTAAAAAGTCATGCTTCTTGGTAGAAAATTCAAATTTTTTGTTAAAAATTCGTCTTCGGATTAAAAATTCAACCTTTTTGTTGAAAATTCATCTATTTGATTAGAAAATTTACCTTTTTTGGATAAAAATGTCATTGTTCGGTTGCAAATTTTATTACTTTCATGAAAATTCACCAATTTTATTAGAAACTTTTTCCTTTTTGCTTCAAAATGCAACTCTTTGCTGAGTATTCGTATTTTTTGATTAAAAATCCTACTGTTTTGTATAGACAATTCAATAATTTGATTGAAATTTTGTTTTCCCCTTGACTAAAAAATCTGTCTTGTCTGAAAATTTAACTCTTTTGGTAGAAAGTTTATCTTTCTTAGTTAAAAATGCAACTGTTTGTTTGAAAATGAATCTGTTCTGGTTAAGGATTCAACAGTTTTGTGAAAAATTCGTCTTATTTTGGTTGAATTCAAGTGTTCCTAATTCAAAATAAAAATATTTTTGGTCAGAAATTTAAACTATTACATTTTTCGTTCAAAAAAATTTTTCTTGATTGAAAATTTAACCATTTCATTATTTGTTGGAAGTTTCTCCTTTCTAATTGATAATTTAACTACGTGGTTGGTTGTTCAACTACTTTATTAAAAATTTGTTTTTACATTCTCATCAGAGAATGATTGAGATTTGTGTAAAATTGGACACCTCCCGTACTTGTCAAACGTCCACGTTTTGAGACCTTCTGAATCCGAGAAACAGGCTTTCGTGAATATATGTGTGTATGTAGATTTTATATGTGTCATATATAGTTTCATATGAAAAAAAGTAGAGAAAATAAAAACGTTACTTTTGAACACCCTACAATATTTTCATAACAACATTTAAAATTTTCTTGGAAAATGGTAAATTCCATTTTGCGGTCAAATTATACAACATTTCTGCTTGTGCAGCCGTCGGTTATGGACGTGTCGATTCGCTTCGCTTCAGTTTTCTGAGATTCCTTGAGTATCTCAGATTCTTATGTATATAAAGTTGGTATGCCGTAAAAGTGCTTGTGGCCGGTTTTTCTTTTCTGACTTTTAACTTTTTGTTAATTCGTTCAATTGTTTCTAATCGGTGCAAGCTTCTTCAAAACATTTATTTTTATTACGTTTCAATTGCGATACCATGGGAGCGTGTCCGGAGTGCAACGTAGTGATTTCAAGAGGTGGTTCTGAGGTTATAGCCTGTGTTAAGTGTGGCAATCTCATCCATTTGACCTGTGCTAATGTTGGTATCGCAAAAAAAACTTTTGATCAACTTAAAAAAGGGAAGGTTGATTATGCCTGCAAGGTTTTTCGGTTACTAGCGCCACCTCTGACGTTGAAATTGAAAATTCCGTACCCTTTACCCCCCACTTCTGACAATGCACCTGCTCTACCTCCAGGTTTCGTTGAACTTTTACGTCAAGTGGTCTCGGAGGCCCAAAGTGAAGCGCTTGCGCAGTCTCGTGAAATTTTAGCGAGATTTAGTGAATTCTAAACCCGGCAACAGGATTTTAATGAGAAATTAAACTCTACCCTTTTAATAATAAAGACTGACCTATCTAATAACACTCGTCGCATTGATTCTCTTGAAACCGGCTCTAAAGTACAAATTGAGGAAATCTGTACTGATCAAAAGGAAGCTAAAGACCGTAAGGCTAAAGTGGTTGCGCTTGAGCATGCGCAGAATGTAAACGGTCAAGCGGCTTTGCATACTACGCTTGAAATTCATGGTCTTCCAATGGAGCCCAATGAGGACCTTATGGCTAACGTTGAGTCAATTGCCAGGTCTCTTGATGTACCAATTGCTAAGATTGAAATTGTCAATCTCTACAGAATTATCAAAGCACCATCTCTCAAACAACCTAGTACCCCTCCGATCATATCTCCGATATGGTTAACCATATGTTACTCCTACAAAAGCTAAAATCTTTCAACGTATCAAACTCTGACATAAAATGGTTCACATCCTATTTTAATAATCGGTCTCACAGAATTATTATTAGTAGTGGTGGGCTTTCTGACTGGGGTGAGGGCAAGTGTGGGGTTCCACAGGGCTCCATTATGGCACCCCTCCTCTTCAATTTGTTCACATCTGACCTTGGAAGTGAACTTCAACATTGCAGCTACCACAAATATGCTGATGATTTCAAAATTTATTTATCAGGACCAATTTCTTCGCTAAGTAGATTACTTGTTCTAGTCCAGGAGGATATTGATCGTGTGATCCTCTGGGCCTGGAAGAATGGTCTTACTCTTAACCCAGGCAAAACTCAGGCAATTGTTGTTGGACCTACTTCATCTCCGCCACTTGAAACTTTGGCATCATTTCCACCACTTTGTATCGAGAATCTCGCTATCCGTTTCTCGGAAGTAGTTAAAGATCTGGGATATTTCCATAACCGTACATTGGCTTGGAAGCAACAAGTACAGTGCATCTCGAGAAAAATATACAGCATTCTACAGCAACTATATAGGAATAAGGAATCTTTACTTACCTCTACTCGGATACTTTTGGTTGAGAGTCTAATCCTGCCCCACTTTGACAACCGTTGTTTGGTATACGATGGTTTGTCCGACGATTTGAATGTAAAGCTCGAGCGTGCGTTAAACGCCTGCGTTCGTTTCATCTACAATTTGCCTACATACGAGCACATAACTTCATACAGACATAGGGCTGGTCTGCTTAATGTTGCCAAGAGAAGAGAATTTTTTATGGGTAATTTGCTCTATACTCTTTTTCAGAACAAAGCTTCTGAGTATCTATTTAACCGCTTCCAGTTTGTAGAAAGAGACCTTCCAGCACAGTTTAAGCTTCGTAAAAGACATAAAATCCTTAAGATTACTTTTCACAGAACATTTTAGCTTCAAAGATCATTTATAGTAAGAGGCCGGGTTATGGAATAAAATTCCATTCGATATTAGAAATGCACCTTCCCTGTATCATTTTAAGAATCTCTTTTTCAAATATCTGTACAATACTCCTCATGCAACTCTTGAAATTACTCACTGGTGAACTATAACTTTTACTTCTCGAATATTTCATCTTCACTTCTCTTTCTATCTTCAATAACTTCTGTAAATATTTATTTCTCATGCACAGGGTTTTTCATTCTTCATTTATATCTTGACATGCACAGAGAGCTACTAATTAATTAATCACTATATATTAATTACTACGCAATAATCTAATACCTAATTTGATACTTACTCTGAGGTCGACTCTGCTTATTCATTTATTATATTTAGTTTGTAGATTAAATTATAAGTTTAATCAAGTATACTGCCGATCAGTGCTTGTACAAATTTGTAATGAGCCTGTAATATCCTGTTCCTTAGAGGGCTATTTAGCCCTAGGGACTTTCTTGAATAAATACAAATACAAATACAATTATTTTTAACTTATCATGTGTCGTATTATGCATAGTTTGACCGTAGAATTAAATTTTGTATTATTTTTTGTGTAATAAAAATGAGAATTTTCGATTTTTCAAAAAAATTCAAAAGGTCGTTATGATACGCTTGTAGACCGTGCAAAAAAATATATTTTGTTTACTTTGACTTTTTTTCGTATCGTGCGCTGTTAGACTGAAAATGTTAATTTCCGTTTCCTCTTTTGGATTTTGAAAATCCTGTAAGTCTCAAAATTTTCATTTTATCGAAAAATGTTATAAAAATAAATTGTTTGAATTTTTGAGCACTATGAACAGCCGCACATATAATTTTGCAAATTTTGAAAAACATGGTCTCAAAAATTCACAAAATCCGTTCAAATTTTGAATTTCCATCCAAAATAGCTGGCTAACGAATTTGACCTTTAGTTTAGGAGACTCAAAGAGTATACCACAGACCAATTCAATTGGTCAAATCTTTTGAAAGTTATCGTGCTCACACACTTACAGAAAGACAGACACATTCGTAAAAACCTGTCCTTTGCGTTCAGGGGGTCTCAAAACGTGGGCATTTGACAAAAACCGGGGGGGGGGGTCAAATTTTACATAAATCTAATACCTTCTCTGAATGAGAATGTACAAATACAAATTTTCAAGTAGCATGAGCATCATTGATGGTTATTTTATTGTTTTAATCATTAGAAATAGTATTGAGACCATAAAAACAATTAAATATTTTAGAAACCTACACACAAGATAAAGACGGAATGAAATAAGCAAAGTTTTGATGACGATGTGCCCACTTATCCGGCAAATTTTTTCACTGCTAATGTTATGTTTTACGAATGAAACATGAACTACACATCCTATCAAAAAGTGACCAATAACAAATTTGTAGACCTTTTTTGGGTGAACAATTTTTGTTTTATCGTCATTTGCCCTCTCTGGAATCTTGAAGGGCATGCAAAAAAAAATTTTTTTGCCTTGACTTTTTTTCGTATCGTGCTTTTTTTTGGCTGAAAATGTTATTTCCGTTTCCTCTTTTGGATTTTAAAAATGCTTTAATTCTGAAAATTTTCATTTGATCAAAAAAGGTAATGAGAATAAATTGTCTGAATCTTCGAGTGTTATGAACAGCTGTACATATAATTTTCAAATTTTGAAAAAAATGGTCTCAACATTTTTCAAAATGCGTTCACTTTTGGAATTTTCATCCAAAATGGCTGCTAACGAACTTGACCTTCAGTTTAGAAGACTAAAAGAGTATATCAAAGGCCAATTCAATCGGTCACAAGTTTCGAAAGTATCGTGCTCACAGACAGACATACATACATACAGACAGACAGACACATTCGTAAAAACCTGTTTTTTGGGTTCAGGGGTGCCTGCCTCCTGATTTTGATGGTGGCACTCGAACTCAGACCCACGATCAGTATTGGGGCGTGTGATCGTACTCAAGCTCGGTCCCAAATTCAGTTCGGCAGCAGCGCTCTCGTTTTCTATCCTTCTCTTCCCCACCACTGGCGGTCCCTTCTTACCACCGTACGAGGAGGATAGCATCAGCGCGCGTAAGTGAGAGAGATGTCCTAAGGTGTCAAACCTCTTTGTTGCTCCAACTGTTACCCAACATTTTCCATTTACACTTACTTGTACTGAATATTTTGAATATTATTGTCAAATAAATTATTTTGGACTGTAATACATTCTTCAGAGGAGCTCGCTATTTTCCAGTAAAACGTTAATTAACAAAACTGTGCTGGTAAGAATTTGCACGAAACTTTACGAACGAACTCGATTCTTGTCAAACTACCATTCTGAAAGGATGTCACACTTTTGATGAGAAATTGTTTTTTTTTCAACGATTGTGGGTCTTCTTGTCCCTACGCTTCTCATTTTTACGTATGAATCAACTTGCACACCCTTGAAAGCGTCAACGGAATAGAAAATGTTTGGCTTGGAAGTGTTAAACATAGCGTAGTGTTAAACATAGTGTTAAAGACTGACGTTGAATATTCAAACATCTACTTACTAGCAATGACAATGAAATACTGAAAAACCGGCTCTGATGGGCAGAACAGATTATTATTTAGATGAGGTATGCAAAATATCAGACAAAAATATTCAACCGTACGGCTTAAAACTGGAATCTCGTTGACTAATTCTGATAAATCCACTCAAGGTCGGTTACTGCGACACGCACTGGAATTATACACTCATGATTTTCAAAATTAATCTTCTATAAAATTTCTTTTCGCAGAATGCAGTTCGAAGCTCGACGAGAATTCTAATATAAAACGTAATCGTGGCCCGTCTTCTTCTTCTGCTGCTCGACAACAACATTCGCCTGACCGGACTTCTCCAGCGGAGGCTCCTATTCGTGCCAGGTCCATTTCTCCACTCGGCAGGCCTCCTTCAGATGTAGTTCTTGGATGTACAATAGAACAACTTGGATATGTTCGACTTATTCCTCGCACAAACCGGAACCGTCAATTTGAATTTCGAAGATATGTTATTCCTGCTGGTATGCCAATTAAATTGCGAGCACGACTAAATGTATATGTACCCGTGTCAACCCGAGAATATATTGTATTATCAACATCCAATGGTGAGGTTTGTGCAATATTGAATCATAGTGGGACTCTTTATGGAATGTATAGAAAAGATAGAAGTTATTCGCGAATAAAAATAAATATGATGAGCGGCGCAGTTGATAATTTGACTCAAGATGAAATGAAGGATTGTCCAGTAGGCCCAAAGCAAATAATCTTTCCAAACAATTTTATTAAAGCTTCTGCAAACTACGATTCCCTGCATCATTTTCGCGCCCCTACTCCTTCTCGGGAGCCACAACGTCATGCCAGTTCGGAGTCTCCACCAGGCTGGCCTCCTTCTCATGAAGTACTTGGATATGCACTTTCAAAACTCGGGTATATTCGGCTTATTTCGCAGAGAAATCAGAACCTTCAATTCGAATTTCGAAGATACGTTATTCCTGCCGGTTCAGCCATTTCTTTGCGAGCAGAACAAAACAAATATGTGCACGTGCCAGCCCTAGAACATATTGTTTTATCAACATCCAATGGTGTCGTTTTTGCAATACTGGAGTATAACGGGATTCTTCGTGGAATATATAAGCCAGATAGATATCATTCTAGAGTGAAAATGAACATGATAAATGGTGCAATTGACGATATGACCGTAACTGAAATGAGGGAATGTCCTGTTGGCAGACGTTATCCAATCTTTCCACGTTGGTTTAATAAAGCTGTTTCAGATGAAGATACTCTACAGTATGTGTATCAATAATTTAATAGAAAAAAGATCAAATGAAATATGATATTCTTTGTAACCCACAGTCGGATCAAATTTTAATAAAATGTGCTAAATGCGAAGGTATTATGGTTATTGCCCAAACTGCTGAGAGAATTGTTATTATTCTTTCTGCTGCAGCGTATAATTTATAGGGATATTAATTTTTAGTGTAGTCGCGTAGCCTCATTATTCATGCGCAATGGCAGACAATAAACAAGTATTGATTATCTTCTTTTTTGTCCATCATTTGGTAAACAATTTTCTGACTCTCAGTACACAGGACCATAAAATCTAAGCCCTTGCTACACGGACCGGACTAAGTGGGTCTGATATTTCCGGAGTCGCTGAATTTGAATCCGTTGTGCGATTGGTCCCATCAGATCAAGGTCAAGGTCAGTTTAAAATCAAACTTAGAAAATTCATCGCTAACCAATTAAGTCACGGTACCTATAATTTTTCGATGTCGCTGAATTCAAACGCATTGTCCGTTTCGTTTGACTTTGAATTGACCTTGACTCTGACGTGATGAGACCAATCGGACAAAGAAATCAAATTCAGCGACCCCAAAAATCTATAGGTACCCTGACTTATTTTGTTAGCGTTGAATTTTGTAGGTTAGACATTGAGTTAACCTTGGCCCTAATCTGATGGGATAAAAACGACAACGGATTCGAATTCAGCAACCCCAAAAACCTATAGGCACCATGACTTATTTGCTAAGCGATTAATTTTGTAGGTTTGAACTCCAATGAAGCTTGATCCTGACCTGATGGGAATAAATAGACAACGGATTTGAATTCAGTGATCCCGAAAACCTATAGGTACCGTGACTTAATTGGCTAGCGATGAATTTTGTAAGTTTGACCTTGAACTGACCTTGACAGCGGATTCGAATTCAGCGACCCCGAAAACTTACAGGTATCCTGACTTATTTGGTTAGCTATGAATTATGTAGTTTCGACCTTGAACTGACCTTGACCCTGACCTGATGGGGCTAAACGGACAACGGATTCGAATTCAGCGACCCCGAAAATATAAGACCCATCTAGTCGGGTCCGTGTTCCAAGGGTTGACTTTTGGATTAAATGCGCAGGGGTGTGTGCCAGCGAAAAATGATTGATAAGTAATATTATTTGGCATAAAAAAATTATAATATCAAATAAAATGATATCATTATTATCATCGATTATTTCATTTAAAAGTAATATTTTGATGAAAAAATGTCTTGCTTTTATAGACAATATGTAGTTGATCATAAAAAGGTATCATTCGGTATCATTTGTTGATTTCATTAACAAACAACTGCAATATTCTGACACCATAATTTACGAAAGATCAAGAAAGACTTGATTCTTCCCGGCGTTGTGACATCAACAGTATCTTTTCATTTATAATTCATTGCTTCAATCAATTTTTATATAATTTGTTTGTGAAATAAACAAACAATATCGTGATCAAACACATCTTCCACACAGTCGGCTCAAATAAGGTCCTTTAAGCACCATTTAGAAGAATGAAAAGATCAACTTTTGAGGTGTGTGTTGCAAAAACGATCTAATGCGATTTCTTAAAATTTGAAATTAAATATGTTTTTCATTCGAGGAATAACTCAAAATTTTATTTTTATCAAAACTTTCCTGCTTAAAAAAATCATGTAATTTAAAAGTAACGATTCTCTACAGTCTGTGTACCACTGATTCAATTTAAAAATATCTGAACTAAAAATAATATTTTTTCTAATCCGGAGTCAGATATGAATGTATGTAACTGTCACATTACAAAGACAGAGTATTATGGTTCCTAAGGCTGCTTGCTTTCTGTGTTTCCAGGAAATGGAAAAAAAGTTAATTTGACAAACTGTAAATTCCCCTACATTGAGCTCGAAAAGTGCCCCAAAAAATTTGGAAATCATGCAAACAATTCCAGTTTGTTTGAAAAATATGTTTTCGCTGTAAATCGTAAAAATTTATTATTTTCTGGAATTATGTACGAGGCTGATGGAACTGAACAAAAATTGTTCATGAAGATAATTATGCTCAAAAAGATTAGGGTATACATTCTGAGATGAGGAAATACTGAACAGTTAGCGGCACGCCTAGTTTAAAAGACTCGAGAATACTAGAATTTTCTACACAATTGATAAAATGGAATTTTAACAAAGTAGTTTCGTTTTCAAGCATGTAGTTGAATTTTCAAGAAAGATGATCAGTTAACCACCAAAACAATAAAATAAAAAAATATATGTAAATCTACAACAAAACCGTTGATACGTGTTTTATGATTTTATTAGTTATTATTATTTATGTGAGATTGATTTTTCTCTGTGCTTTTAGATTATTTAGAGAACTTTCGACATATTTTTGTCGTTGCATACATAGTTTGAATATAAAATAGAATTTTTTTAAACAAATTTTTAGACCTTCTTGTGATGAACAATTTCGAAAGAATATTTTAACTTATATTGCACAGTTTGGACGGAGAATGAATTTTTTCCAGTAAAATTCTTTTCGATTAAAACAAGAAATATGTGTCTTATAAAATCTAGAAAAGTCAGCCAAAAATGGCCGGCTAACGAACTCGTCCTTCCTGTCAACAGAGAAAGAACTGATGTTTTCATTACATTTGATTTTTGGTTTAAAAGGAACTGCAGTAAAAAGAAACCGCTCTTGCTGGAAAGAAACCTGAAACGATGAGTTAGTTCTAAATGAGACCTAATTTAGACACCTAAACGAACCCAATTTTAATAGAGCCTATGCATAATTAATTGTGTTTAATTGCGGTGATTATGTTCTTTGGATGGCAATTCTACAAATGTTATCCTTTTTCCTCTATCGCCAACAGTTCACTAGATACTTTTAAAAATCACAGTTTCAATCATTTCACGGAAAATTTCATATGCCTGTAGTTCTTCAGCAGATGTCAACTGTTTGGTCCCAGCTAGCTACCTGATTTCTGCAAATGGCAGGTCATGTCGTTAGGGAAAACTTTGGTAATTTTGACCCTGGCAAATATTAAAGCCCTAAATTGGTAATATAATTTTCTTTAGAAAAAATTCGATGTCTAACTTCTTGTCTCAAGACAAGTCCGCTTGTCTTCAGACCCCGAGGTAAAGCACATGAATATTCATTATACCAAATTGTATTATAACAAAATTATTCATCGAAGCATTAATCAATTTTTCCTCTACTCTGAAAAAACGAGAACCCTTTTCACCTTATAAATATAAAGTACCGATTATATATATGACGTCAAAAATTATTGTTGAATTATGAACCTGGCAAGGTAAATTAGAAAAAAGATCCTTTTCAACCAATGCAGATGATTTTTTAACTATATTGTTGAATTTTGTTTTTGAATAGGATAACTTCATGCTGTTATTTTCAATGCAAAACAAACGATTCTAGGTTCCCAGCAGTGGTCTCATGTTAGTACCACTCGAGACCTGTTAGTCTGAGTCTTATTGTAATACCTGAAACTAGCCCTGAAATAATACTTTATTTTTACAATGTACAACCATATAGTTGAACTTTCAATTAAAGCAGACGAATTTCATCAAAAAAGTTATATTTTCACGTTTTAGTTCAATTTTCAAGCCGAAAATACGAATTTTCAACAGCATAGTTAAACTTGTAACCAAAGAATTGAATTTGGAACTGAGAGGGATGAATTTTCTACTAAAAAGGATGGCTTTTCTACTATCAAAGGTGAATTTTCTAGCCAACAAGGCGAATTTTTGAAAGACAATTGAATTATTGGCCTAAGAAGGTGAATGTTCCACAAAAACATCATTTTTAACCAATAAAGATATCCATTTTTTTTGCTTTTTGTTTTGTCTTTTTTATGTCTTTACGTCAATGTTGGGCTCTATGTCAATGTTGGGTCCTATGTCCATTGAGCTGTTCTCTGAAACAATTCCAAATTTTAAGTTTCAAAGCCAATATTTTGATGTAGGATTTCATTGCGCATCTTTTTTCTTCCAGAGCTTTCTTCTGAAGCTAGTGTCAAGTATCACAATAAGGTTTAGAAAAAACAGTCCTGAGTGGTATTGAAATAAGACCACTGGTGGGATCCCATAATCTTTTTTTTTTGCATCGAAAATGACAGCATGGAGTTATCTTATTCAAAAACAGGACAGGCAAGAAATGATACCTTAAGAACAGAGATCTACATGTGAGAGATGTATGAATAATACAACTTTTGTGTATTATTCCTTTTTTTCGTACCTTGTGACGTTTAAAAAAAAAATTTGTCCACATTTTTATTGTTATTTTTTCAGATCAAAACAATAAGAAAGCGCCCAATAAAAAACTTATTCAACACAAATTTGTAGCTCTTTTTGGAATTAGCAATTTTTGTCCAATAATTTTTTTCATAGCTAGCGGCGTTTGTCCAAAAATGTGATTTTTATGTTTTTTATTTAGTTTTGTACGGTTAAAACCAAAAAGATGCGTTTCATCAAAAGATGATTCATAACAAATCTGTTGCTCTTTCTTGGCTGGATAACTTTGATCTAGTCATTCAAGATTACTTATGTGTTTGTTCATCGACACTCAATATGAGCCTTTGAATGTCAGCCGCGTCTACCAGAACTTCATAATGAAACGAATGACTTTATTACAAGGATTAATGCAGTGTTGAGTGTCTTCATTTATTTGAATCTGACCTATTTTTCGTGGCTCATGGTTTCAATCTATTACATCCCAGGATGTGCAGACGAATTTGATTCCGTTGTAGTCATTTGTGGATTCGTTGATACAGAGATCGGAATGCTGCCGTTGAGTGATGGAAACCACTGCCGCAAAATTAGGTCAAATTTGAAATAAGTACACCATTGTTTATGATCACGAATTAACAATACTTATTTATTGTAACTTTTTTCACTTCCAAGTTGACAATTATAACTTTGATTTATAAAACCAAGTGCAATCTGACAAATTTCGCTGTGCGCGCCTTTTTATAACCAAAAATATGAGAGGAGACTTATTTCCTCTCCTAGGCCAAGAACCAATCACATTGCTGAAGCCATGGAATTATTTTACTGATTAACCAATAGTAAAGTAAGTCACTTCACTCAGCGTGCAGCATATGAGTCATAGAATGATTCATTCGATGATTGACATTTCTAAACATGAAAAAGTCTAAGCAAGTCCTGAGTCTATTTTGCATCCGGTCTGACTGGCGCCAAAACACATCAACAACAAAGAGATAGAGAGAGAGAGAGGGAGAGAAATAGAGAGAGTATAGAATTATATTCGACTACCTTACGTACTTTCTTACTTGTTTCATATGATAGTATGCTTAGCGAGAACGTGCTTTTACATAATTGAACCTATCATTGCATTTTGCAGAAAAAAGCAGTCTAAACATTCGAATTAGAACTCGTGGTCAATTTTTAGAGATGACTATTCAGTTTTAAATTCTGAACTTGTTGCCGCGCTCTCCAGAGGTCGCTAGTATACCTTTTAGTTTGTAGGAGCACCGCTCCTTCACACAATCACTCAGCGACAGGAAACAAATCCACACCTCGACGCATCAGCGCATTGTTCCAACAGACATTAATCGATTGCAGCGCTTGGGACGCAACACTGCGAACTAGAAAATCGGCACTTAAGGTCGGTTCCTACGACTCGCACTGGAAACATACACTTATCAATAATGTCCCTCTCCTCCTCTTTGGTGCATAGTACACTATTAAGCTTACCACAAAGAAATTACTTTTTGAACAGAATAATGCAGTCTCAAACATTTAAGTCTTCAAGAAAATAGTTTAATTTTGAAATAAAATTAATTACTCTTCAACAATAATTTTTGAAATTTCAATCAAATAGTTACATTCTAAACTTACAAAGGCATTTTCTTCCAAATAGTCGAATTTTTTAAAATTTCAAAAAATATAAAACAAGAAAGAAAAAATTACCAATTTCCCAGAAAATGGATTTAAGAATTGCAATTAGATTATTTACGATGATGTTAATATAGAAGAAAATAATTGTATATGTATATATGTCTTATTGTATCATATATTACTATCTAATATACATATGAAATCGAGTGGCCTAAAACGTATGATGCTCATGCAACTCCACAGTTTTTGACCAATCGTCACCAAATTATGCACACATATTCTTTGGGCTCTCAGACAGATCGCTAGTATACTAATATACTAGACAGATCTAGTATATTGTATATTATATATCATTATTATTATATATGTAATCAATACGTGCATTTTTGATATATATAGAAAATAAAAGTCAAGAAAGAGACAAAACTGAAATAAAGTCTAAACGTTATTTGCCAATGCGATTTTGTTTTTAAATACAGTTCCTTGACATTATCATAATTTTTAACCCAAAATGTGACTCAATCTGAATGTGTCTAGCGTGTATTAATAATGTGTATGATTTTCTTTTGAATTCAAAAGAGTTCGATGAGTTTTATAAGAATTTCAGGAGAATCTCAACGAATTCAGAACTTTTTGAGATAAGTGCAGTTCAATTCTTTATTGGGCATATTTGCAATGATAGTTTGGTATGTGTTATTTGGCAGTAATAACTGAATAAAAAAATATTTGCCAAAGAATTGTATATGTTAGGCTCCTAACCTGAAAACAACTAATGGGCGGTTAAGCCGCACGCACCTAGGAGTGGGCATTTCTAGATGCCCCGAACTAAAGTCGGCGTCAAAAGTACGCGACCCTCACTTTGAAAGCTTGCAACTCGTTCAAAAAGAATCGCAGAAAATATTGGCTTTTGAGGCACTTTTTTTAAGCCTCGACTTCAGAGGCTTCACAAAACGAGCTGGACGTTTTGTCCAAATTTCGAAATATGAATTTGTTTACCAATTACAGACCGTTTTCCACAAATATATCATATTGGAAAGAAATAATGATAGGAAGTCTTATAGCTTAAGATCTGCAGTTTCGTAACATGATTAAAGTGCAATTTGAAAAAATTATATCAGATAAATATTTCGCGAAATAAACCTTCACGCATATTTCGGAATTTAATGAGATTAGTCACCGTATAAACAGTGTTAGAAAAAAAGTATTCATTTCACAACAATGGGGACAGATATGTTCATGGAAAACGGTCTGTAATTAGTAAACAAATTCATATTTTAAAATTTGGAAAACTGCGTTCTATTCTGGACACCTTAGGAATCGTCTGTGAATTTTTTTCAGATTTTTCAAGACGTCCAGATCGTTTTGGGAAGCCTCTAAAGTCGAGGCTTAAAAAAAGTGCCTCAAAAACCTTGTTTTTTTGGCACGTTTCACATCAGCGCTATCGTAAAAAAAATGTTTACAACAACAAAATACATATCTTCCAATTGGGAAGACTTTCAGCTTTCACGTTTACCTGGCCAAAATTTTCTGCGATTTTTTTTTTAACGAGTTGCAAGCGTTCAAAGTGAGGGTCGCGTACTTTTGACGCCGACTTTAGGTGAGAGCACTTTCAAGTGCACCGAAGTAGGTTGGGCATTCTCAAATGCACCCAACTAGGTGGGGCAAAACTGAAACGTCCCGAACCCGTTTCAGTTGTCTTTAGATACAGAGAACGCGTTTTGGGAAGAACAAAAATTCCTTTTTGTGATACAAAACTAGCATTTTTGTTGACGCACATTCTGAAGCACAGAATCCTGGTCAATGTCAAGGATGAAATAAACAGGTATCATATAGTAGAGATAACTAATGTTGGAAAGTAATGAAGACGGTCAAATTACTATTTGTTATTGTTATGTCAACATTTGCTGAAAATTGTTAACAAATATTAGGTACCTAACTATTCATTAGCTTTCTCTTCATTTATATTTTTTAAGGTAACATTTCTTGAAGAACTAGCCAATGTAATGATACAAAAATTATTCCAAATTACCGGAGGATTTGAATTTTCAAGAAAACAGTTGATTTTCAACAAAAAATTTAGATTTTCAGTTGAAAAAATTAATTTTTGACAAAACGAGAAAAGGAATTTTCAACGAAGGTTATGAATCTTTAACCTTTTTGTAGAAAATTCAACTATTTGATTACCGATTCATCTTTTTTAGTTGAAAATTTCACTGGCTGTTTCAAGTTTGAAGTTTTTTTTATTGAAAATTCGTTTTCTTTTTAGGATAAAAATTAATTTTTTCGGAAAATTTTCGCTTTGCCATTTTTGGTTGAAAATGTATTCTTTATAAGTTGAAGAAGAAAATATTTGGTAGACAATGCATGTACTTTGTTAAAAATTTGTCGATTTGGGTATAAAATTAATCTTTTTTGTTGAAAATTCGTATTCTCTGGTAATTTGAAATAATTGTTTTTATTACATTGGCTATCTGTTCAAGAAATGTTACATAAAAAAATTGTAATAAAAAAAATCTAATGAATACTTAGGTCCCTAATATTTAATAAAAAAGTTTAGCAAACTTTGACATAAAAATACCAATAACAATAGTAATTTTACCGTCTTTATCACGTCTCAACATTATTTATCTCGTATATGATACATGTTTTTTTTTCACCTTTGACATTTATCAGGATTGTGTGCATCCACGAAAATACTAGTTTTTTATCACCGAAAGGAATTTTTATTTTCCCCAAAACGCGTTCTCTGTATCTAAAGACAACTAGAACGGCTTCGGGATGTTTCAGTTTTGCCCCACCTAGTTGGATGCATTTCAGAATGCCCACACCTACCAGTTCGAGGATTTAGAAATGCCCACTCTTAGGTCGTCGCAAAAACATACCATATTTTTCCCAGAAAACATAGAGAAGCAATCGAAATCTTAAAACACCCTATTAACATCAATGAGGACCATGGATATAATAGAATTCCGATTTGACTTGCCGTCCTCCCGGTTATTTAAAAAAAGACTGTATTGGCCAATCAAGTTCGACCAGTCCCCCCAGTGGGGCTTTTGACCAATCACAGGCAATGGTCACGAAACGTGGCAAGATTCGTAGTTTTGCACACGATTGAAACCCGAAAGACATAATTTCATTATAATGAATCATCGTGAAAGCATCAAATCTATTATCTTGTACCTATCTTATCACATGTCCCGAAATCCTGATGACGTATTTTTTTTCCTCCTTAGAAATCATTAGTCTTGGCGCTCTGAAGGATGCTTTTTGTGCCGCGTCGTGGCGGCGCAGATGTAAATCGTTTTTTCAACTCAAAGATTTGCAAATGATTTTCTATACTTTGTTAATCATTTTAAATGTTATTACAACGCACATTCGTCTATTTTGATTGAAAGTTCAACCAATTGGTTGCTAATGACATCAATCAATTTTTTGTTGAAAATTCAAATATTTGATTGAAAATTTTACTTTTTGGGTTAAAAATGTATCCCTTTGGTATAAAATCTTTGCTGCTTGAAAATTAAACTTTTTTGTTGGCAATGCAACATATTGTGCAACATAGCGTTTCATATTGAATTGCACATGGTATCAACATTAGCGGTATATAAAAGAATTCATATCTCTATTATCTATCCCTTTTTGTGAAAAATCACCCCTTTCCCTCTTTTTAAAGAGCATTTTGTGCTCTAAAGTGTGACATTTTATTATTTTTAATTATTCTAGGTTCATTATTGTAATTGAAGAAAACACAAAAACGTAGCATAAACGGAAAATCCGTGTTTAGGCAACTGCTACGTTACTTTCGAGGGGGAGTACAAATTGACTTCTCGCCGGGGATCAGGTGCGCAACCCGACACAAAAAAACGAAAGTCTAGTATGGGTTGAAAACTAAAACCAGCCCGAAAGTTTAATCTGAAAAATATAAAAATGTCTAGGACATCAGAAAAATTACAAACAATTTTATCTTCTACCCACTATATACATTGTTAGTTGACAAAAACGAAACGTGTTCATACTATGTCGCCTAGAATCTATCCATTCACATTTTTTGACCTTTGGTTCATTACAAAAAAAAATCGATAAGCGATATCACAAGAATTCATCATATTAATTTGTGCAATAATCATGCCTTGGAAGAGATAAAATTGCACGAATAAAGATCTGTTTTCTGGAACCTTTGTTCAAACTATAAGCGTATGTCGATATAATTTTTCAGATACCGCTATTTGTTCTATAAAATACAGGTGTACAAGGACATAGACCAGAAAATCTCTATGAAACTTTATTGTTAAATAAAGAACTGTTCGTCTCAAGATTTACGATGTCGAGTGAGGCGGTGACTTGCGGCTGTCTGTGTACGACGTGGATATTTTTTGAGCAAGTGAGGCAGAAAGTCAGAAAGGGGAAGCCAGCAAATAAAAATTGAATACATATCAGCACTTATATCAGTATCATCTATTGCCATTTACTCTCATCTACTCGATTAAGAAAAAATGAGGATAACCGTCGGTACTCTATTCCTTGATTTTGTCGTTTTCCTTCATTCTATTGGTAAATATATAATAATATAACATCTTTACTTCTCTTACTTCTCCCTCCTCTACATCACAACCCCTAGAATTCTTCGCATTCCTCACTTTTTATACTTTCTACCTCCATACTTTCCTGACTTCTCCTTTCTCCACTTCCGCTCCCCTCAAATCCAACAATTATACTTGGTTCTCCTACTTCCCAACCCCTCACATTCAACTCTTTCAGTTCCATCACTTCCCTCAATACCCCATCTTTTACTTCCCCTAATTTTACTCCCATACTTCTCCTACTTTTCTTACAACAATCACTTCCCTTATTTCTCCATCCTGTACTTCCCCTAATTCAACTCACATACTTCCACTTATCCTCCCTTTCCTTACTTTTTCCTCATCCATATAAATTCCATTTATAAGAATAATATACAATATAGGAATTTATATATCCGTATAAATTCCATTTATAGATAATATGTCATGTTGACAGACAACGACGACAAAGAGAAACCGAAGTAAAAACCATTAATCCTCAATCAGCAAGTCCGAAAACATCTTGAATAATTTGTCGACACTTAATTTTCACATTAAACTAATACCTTCCATTTGAGATGAGAATGTCTCAATTATAATGATCATAATCAAAAATTTCAAATGATATCTGCGAGGAATATTCTTAACACTGATAACTACGTTATCTCACATATATGTGAGATAACGACTACTTATTTATATATTTGTACTCTTATGATGCAATGAAATATACTTCAGTGGCAGTTGTTAACCAAATTATTCACTGAAGCTTTAATTAGTTTTTTCTCCTCTTTTCGAAAATGAGGATGTTCTGTACTCTTGTTTTCACTTTGGTGGTCATCGTTAATTCTATTGGTGAATATAGTAATATATCTATCATTTTTATTATAATTTATGGAACACAAGCATGAATACTATTTCTCAGGCCTGCGGAGCGAACCTGAAGTCCCCCTTCCCAGCTTATAGTTATATAATAGCCATTTGTATATTTACACTGTAAAAACTGGAGATTTCTTTTTTTACGGTATTATTTTTTTTCTCCTCCTATTTTTGAATAGGATCACTTTATGCCGTTATTTTTAAGGCAACAAAAAACGATTCTGGGTGCCGATCAGTAGTCTTATTTTAGTACCACTTGAGACTTATTTTTCTCAGCCTCATGCCTGAAACTCGCCCTGAAATAATACCTTGTTTTTATAGTCTATAACGTCAAAAATCATGACTTCATAGATATACCTAGCCGTTTATACTTACGAACTTGAACAGTTTGCAGCCGCACTATTGAATATTTTTGTCTGATATTTTGCATACCTCTTCTGAATATTAGTCTGTTTTGCCGAACAGAGCCTTTGACGGTCGAATTACCCACAACGAATGACCCTTTCCATTTCCATTTGTTTATTTCTTATATGTTTACTCTGAGTATGAGACAATCAAAATTTTTCACAAGATCATTATTTACTCCTTAAAAACGGTTTGCATTTAATGAAACTCATCTTGCATTGACGCAAGAGTACTCCCGGAATAAAACTAATTTGATTATTAATAATAATAATAAACAAACTACATTAACAAATCGCCAAATATTGCAATTTTTGCTGGAAAAAATTAATTTTTGGAAAAAAATGCTTCAATTCGGAATTTGTAGTTTTTTCTATCTCGGTTTTTTCTTTATTATCTAAATTTATGTAGATATACGGAAAAATGATATATATTTGCTTATATTTTTTAGAATACAACAACTGTTGATTTTGTAAAGATATAAAATAATATAATATAAAACTTTTGCCTTGAAAATATTTTTTTTTGCACGAAAACTTTTTGAATTTTCACGAGAGAGATTTTCAGCAACTGCTTCTCTGTAAAATTGACAATAAACAATTGTTATTTTTCAATTTCAAATGTTATGATTTGTATGTATTTAAAAATATTGTAATTTTTATTGATAAAAGTTTGTTCTTCTTTGAAAAAACTTTGAATTATTGTGAGAGTGATTGTCATTAACAATTTCTATAAAACATTATAAACAATTTTCTCAGAAAATTTTAAAATGTTTAGTTTTTCAATTTCGAATTTTTCTTCATCATCTAAATTGGTGCAGATATTTTTAAAAAGAACAGAAGATCAAGTATCCCTTATAAAAAAGAAGTATTGGTAAGTATTGGATCTAATAATTTTTTCACGAATAAGTATTGGAAATCCAATACTTTTTCGCAAAAAAAGTACTGGATCTAATACTTACCAATACTTCTCTTTTATGAGGGATATTTGCTGAAATACTACAATTGTTGATTTATCATGTATTTAAAAAAGCCATTTATTGATTGATGTGAATTTTTACCTGAGGCTAAAAGAAACATAAGTCCTACAACTGATATCCATCTGCCATTGAAAAAAAATCTTGAGATTGGCGAAAGCCGATTTTTCTAATGGAAAAATGCCAAAACATTTCACTTATTCCTGTCCATTGCTTATAAAATGAACAAATAGAATTACATATGTACCACTTCCCACAATATCTGCACAGTAAAAAAAAGGATCATTCTTGTTGCAGATCATTTTGCTCCAACGATCATTTGACTTTCGATATCATAATGATCTGTCTGTTCGGATCATTTTGATCTGCTTTTAGTGACATTTGTCAGACTGAACAAAATGTCCTCCAATTTTTTGGACGCCGATGTCATAACGACATAACCTAAAAGTTTTATCTAACCGCATGCAACTGAAAACTACACTTAACAGGTGATATATTCTAATATCAGATTTTGTTAATATTTTTACTTTTCAAGTACACTGCACGATCAATTGAGCTACCATTTTTTCTTCACTTACTTTTTTAACGTCAAAGCCAGAGGACTCGAATTTTCTCGCCGATAGTAGGTGCTGTTCGGGTTTGTTTTTTAATGATCTAAGCCATTTCATTAAAAATAATCTGATGTCTTTTAAAGGAGACCATCAGTTATAATATTGTGATTTTTTTAAATATATCTAAATACTTTTTCCCGCGACCAGTTTTTTGTAACAATAACACCTTAAACCTTAAAACTACGCAGCTATCAATTAAGGCTCTCCGTTTGAAATAAATTTGAAGAATCTTCAAGGGTTAAATTTCAAAATTATGAAAAATCAATTTCAAAAACTTTGAAATGCAATTTTTTTTCAATATTGAAGGCCTTAAATTACTTAACTTGCAAACATTAATAATTCTAAATCAATCAATTTTTAGTCTTGAAGCGTTATTCAATTTACAATCTTGTTAAATTTCAAACGTATTGAATTTCAAATTATTTAATTTATTAAAATATCTTAAATATTAAGGCCTTGGTTTTTTAATTGTACAACTTTTTTAATTTAAATTTGAAACGAAACAATTATTTTTGTTTGAATGTAAACGTATTGAATTTTAAATGCTTGTAATTTAAACCATATTTTGGAAAAGTGACTCTAAGTTAGTTTAAAAAAAAAAAAAAAAAAATACAATAAGCGAAACAGTGACCTGCTGACAGGCTTGAAATTCAAACATTTTCAAATTATCATCGTTCCGCATTAAACATTTAAAAATCTAGATGTAAAGGCTTCAAACTTAAAACTTTAAATTTCGAGCATCGGCAATTATTAAACGATTTTATAATTTGTTTTTAAAATTGAACAATTTAAAATTAAAATCGGTTTAAACTGTAAAACTTTCAACTGGAAGAATAGCCATTTCATTTAAAAACGAACTAGTTTAATTTCACATTGTTTCATATTATGACATCGAAATTCGCCAGGCTCTATAAATCGAGTGCATTGCCACTATAGACTAGCAATGCATAATTATCACCTTGCTTAAATAGAGGAAGTTAGTGCAAGGAAAAATTATAATAGCGCTATCGTAAAGTGTAATTGCAATAAGTGTATGGTAAATTGCGTGTATCCATTGAAAAAAGTCCCAGAAGGATTTTTCGCGCACGTAGAAATCGCCCCATTTGTCCCCATTTCAATTAGGACAGTGGTCAGAATCTCACTAGAACAACTGGGCTGTCCAGGCGCCAACCCCATTTCCGTCGGATCGGCGAGGTCCATTCGATTTTCTTTTTCATTCTTATGTAAAATGATCTCCAGAATCCAAAACGGTGTAGCAGAACTCTGGCAAATGTGCCGTTCTCGAGATACTCGCAATTAATTATTTTTTTATAAACGTTAAATTAAACATTCAAAATTTGAAATTTTTGAATCGTTTTTTTCTTTTATTGTTAGATAAGCTCACGAGAAACAATACTTATTCTTTCCAGTTGTGCTAAAAAGTTGGTATGGGCAGAAATTGTAAAATTTTAATGCATGGACCTGTAAAATTGTTTAAATTTTGAGCGCCCATCTCTGCTTCTGCGTTTGATAGAAAGACGTGAAAAAATCTGAAAAATTTCAGAAATTACTACGAATTCAGCCATACCAATTAATTTATTGTTATTTTTTTCGTTAAAGAGTTATTAAAATCTATTTTTTTGAGGAGAATGAGAATAGGCCTATTAGTGATGCAGTAAATTGGCAGTGGGCGCGGGCGGCCACCGCGCACATGGCAGGCACGCCACAGGCCCAAAGGCGTAGACACTGCGATAGGGTTATGAGTATACATCTTCAGTCTGCCCCTAAACTTTGCACTGTATCTACGTCCTTGAGTATCAGTTTCAGGTCTATTGTCGTCCTTTTCAAAAAAATAGATAGTAATATCTCTTCAACGAATAAAAGAACAAAAATTTAAATGGTATGACTGAATTCGTAGTAATTTCCTCAATTTTTCAGATTTTTAACCGTCTTTCTATTACACGCAGAAGCAGAGATAGTCGCTTAAAATTTAAACAATTGTACAGTTCCACATATTTATATTTCGCAATTTTGAGCTACATAATCATTTTAGTACAACTTCAAAGAATAAGTGCACCAATTTTGACACCTTTATTACTTTTTCCGAAAGAGTTACATCAATTCAAAGCGAGCAAATAAAATAATCGTCCCAATTTGCATAAATTTAAACAATTTATTAATCATTTCGAATATACTTGTATTTATGAAGTAGTTAAGTATAGTTTCTTGCAGGAATTTTTTCTCTAACACTAATTTGCTCAAAGAAAAATGACTATTTGTTGAAACGCGATAAAATGCCTTATAACAAAAGCTCTATTACCTTGCAAATTATTAACTTTAGAGGAACAGTGTTTATTGCAAAAATGTGTAGTTCAGTTGATACTTTCAAAATAGTGTTACTTTTTTGTTATTCATAAAATAATTTTTTTGTTATTGATAAAAATATTTGCTGTCACTTATTTTACACGTTAATTGATTTTGTGCGATAAATATTCGTCGGAACAAAAAAATGCCGAAACAACTATTGTTTCTCGTGAGCTTATCTAGCAATAAAAGAAAAAAACAATTCCAAATTTTCAAATTTTGAATGTTTAATGTAACGCTTATAAAAAAATAATTAATTGCGAATATCTCGAGAACGGCACATTTGCCAGAGTTCTGCTATACAGTTTTGGATTCTGGAGATCATTTTACATAAGAATCAAGAAGAAAATCGAATGGACCTCGCCGATCCGACGGAAATGGGGTTGGCGTCTGGAGTCTGGACACTAGTGGTTCCCGAGAAAAAGAACAAGGTGGTCCAATGGGGTGAAAGAGAGGCGCTTGAAAGGTCAGCGAGGAGTTGCTATGTTTACGGTTCGGCGCTATAAGAAGCCACACGCAAGAAGGAGAAGAAGATCGGTTCGGAGTCCCGAGATAGTATCTTTGTGGATTAAGGGTACCCCCGAAACGGCAACTATAGCGGGACTCTAGTGTATATTAAAAATGAGTTTTCAAACAAATCCTATTAACACGACATGTCTTGGATTTTTGAAGATTTTTTTCATACAAAAAAGCCATTTTTTGGCCAAAATGTTGGTTATCTAGTTCTTATATTGCAACCCTTCAAATATTCGTCCGACCACTGATACATATCCGGTGACCGGTACACTTACCCTATATAATTCTCAAACTAACATAGAATTTACGTTACATTTGATCAATTCATAAATTATTTCAAATTTGTGTACACTTGTTAATTTAAGTTATATTGTGATTTCTTCGATCACTGTAAACACAAATCAGTATAACAAATAATATAAATGCAACACAAACGTTATTCAAATAAAAAAACAGGGTGTCTACTAATTTTCGCCCACCAAATTCCCGGTTGTCTGTATATAAAATCTCCTCTTACTAGAAGCACAAATAAAACGCATTTAACATAAGGTTTTCCTGTATCAAATTTTATGTATGGAATAAGATTTTCGTAATTTAGGGTGTTGAATAAAAATGAATGCAATTAGATTACAGTTGCTTAAGATATTTCGACATAAGTCTTTCAGTTAAGTATTTTGAAACAAATTTTACACGTGATGGGAAATATAATAGAATTTCAATGTCTTAATTATCTTTGGTTAATTATTTTTGGCATTATATTTGGTAAATAATTCTTAGATATAATTTTTAATGTCTATTATTACGATTAATTAATGATTAATCATTGAAGAATAATTACAAAAAGCTATTTTTAATCTTTTATTATGACAGTTTAATTATAATTACATGTGTTTATAGCATAGTTAATAGAAAATTCACTTAGTATTGCAATATAAAAATTTTATAATGCTTTTCTGTAATAATCCTCAATAATTTAATCACTAATTAATCGCTACTATCAAATAAATTAAAAACTGTTTCTAAATTTTCTGCTCAGAATCTTCAAAAATCTAAATTTTGTTTAAATTTGTTTGAAATATTTACAGTTTTCCAATTATTTTTTAATCTTCTCAAAACTTCTGAATATCTCTTAAATTTACTCGAATTCTATCTCATATGTTGTATCATCTTGCAAAATTGAAAAATGTTGCTTTAAAATATTTTACATTCATTTTCGAAACTTTAGGAAATCATTTGAAATTTGTTGAAGCCTTTTAAAATTTTTAATTATTTTTAAATCTTTTCAAAGCTTCTAAACCTTCTGAGTATGTTTTAAAATGATACGAATTTTTTCTAAAATTCAAAATCTTCCGGATTCTGTTTTGACAATTTTCAAAATCTTTTAAAATGTTTTCAAATATTCTCTCAAAACTAATTTTTGAAAATAAAAGATCATTTTAAGTTTTCCCATAAATCATAAAATTGTTTTATTCTCTTGAAACACTTCCAGATTCTTAAGAAGCTTCTAAACTTTTTGTTCGGAATCTTCAAAAATCTACATTTTGATTTTTAGATTTTTGAAATGTCTTCAAGTTTTAAATTATTTTTGATCTTTTTAAAAATTTTAAATATCTCTTAAACTTACTCGAATTTTGTTTCAAATGTTGCAATCTTGCGAAATTAAAATTTTTTACTTTAAAATATTTTATATTCTTTTTCGAAACTTCAGGAAATAATTTGAAATTTCTTGAAACCTTTTCAAATTTAAAATTATTTTTGAAGCTTTTCAAAACTTCTAAACCTTCTAAATATCTTTAAAAATGTTTCTTTTTTTCCTACAAGTTTAAAAAAAATTGCATGATTAAAAACATTGTCTTAAAATCTTCCGGAGTGTTTTTTGAAAATTTTGAAAATCTTTTCTAACATTTTTAAATATTGTCTTAAAATTAATTTTTCTGGTCAATTCCCGGTTAGTAGACACCCTGAAGAAGGAATTTCAAAATATGAAACGAAAAACACAATGAAAGAACACTTATAAATAATTTTCAAATATGAATTATATTCTCGATATATCTCTTTTAAAAATGTATAATCTATGATACTTACATGTTAAAATGGCAAAAAAAATGAAAGAAAAATAGATGTGTATACTTAAAAATAAAGGGCCCTACATCAGAAATTTCTGAATGCGAAAGTCTCGACATAATTAAGAACAAAAGTAATTTTTAAATAAATAATTTCCCATTGCGATAAATGAAACAGTCTATTGCTCGCAAATTTACAAAAATCTACGAAACGAAATTGTTTCACAGAAGCAAAAGTCGAGACAAAAAGGAAATATTCGAGACTTCGCACCAAGAAAACCTAATTTCTGGAACAAATAAATTCATTTTCAACAAAGCAAAAGAAAAATTAGCTGCATTCGTGCGTAATTCGCTCTCCATTTCTTACATATATGTAAAGTCTGGATCGCAAAGGTCTAGTGAGTTGACAATTCGGCAAGATACAAAAAATTCAAAAGAAAAAAGAAATTAGAATAGATCCCAGTAGCAGGGGTAGGACGCTCACTTATTCTAGAATCAGACCATAAACTAACACCTAGGCTTATTTTCTAAATCTATACAATTGTACATTTTCTTAACAATATTACAATTATCATCACAATCTTCGCGGTATAATACTTTGTTTCAATGCGCTTGTTAAATTAGAAATTTCACTGGACCCATGTAGGTACTTGGGCATGCGTTAGTTGATGGTCTGCAGGTGCCTCTCTTTTGTGCTATTGGTATCTCGCAGTTGGCAGTATGCAGGAGAATTTATATCAAAGCCATTCAATATTGATTTAAGCAAAAAACTAACAAATTTATTTTTCCTCTTATCTACAAATGGGCCTAAAATGTGCGACTTCAATTCAACGTCTGCTTTGTTTCTACAAAATCCCAATAAAAAAAATTGTTTCTAATACATTAAATTAAACATCCAATAACAAATGAAAACTCAAATCTTAGAAAAAAATTCCCAATTAAAAAAAATAGCGCTTAGTACATTCTCACTTCTCAATAATAATGGAAAACGAGATGAGGGTATTTTTATGATATCTCATAAATTCGCATTTTGGTTAAAGAGGAGTTTGATTTAATATAAATTTAATTCTTTCTGTCAAATAATCTACTCTTTATACGAAATTAAACTTTTCAAAACTCAAGTCTGAAACTTCAACTACTCAGAATGATCGAAGATATCTAAATTTGACCAATTTTTGAAGTCGTGAACATTTGGAAATTATCGAATTAATAATCTTGGTACTCAGAATCAGAAATGAAAAATTTCAAAGTTTATGCATTTAAAATTGAACCGCTAATTCGTCATTAAGCAAAGTCAAAGGAAGGGCATTAAGACGCGAATTATGTTTACCACGTTTACCAAACTTTTTTTAAAGCTTTCTTTTCAAATATTGAATGGAATAAGTACATTTCAAGAGTGATTGATACATAAAGACTTTGACATTTTTTCTTTTCAATTTGAGAAAAATACTGTCACAGTGCCAAACAAAAACGAAATCCAGCTTGGACTAAAAAGTATAAAAAGTTTTAAGTGTATTTTAAATATTCGGCTCCATAAAAATGTATAGTGGAAAAAGAAGCATTTCATAGTTGATGAATTTAAAAAATTCGAATTTGGAACTCTAAAAAGAAAATATTTTATTCCATTCATTTTTTATGTTTAGAAGAATCGTAAAAGTTTGATTTTTTAAACTAAAGGCGAAGTAAAATTTTTTGGATGTATTTCTTAACATTTAAAGGGAGCTGCAAGAGATTTAAAAAACAAAACAAAGAAATCTAACAACAAAATTCAAAATTTGGGGACTTCAAAATTTTAATCTATATAGGTACTAGTCTAATAAAAATATTATAAATTTAGGAGTACTATCACAAAACTTGTATATGAAGAACAAATTAAAATCCCCAAATTTAAAATAAAATGTTTTGGTTTAACTTTCTTTCTTCAGAAAGGCGTAGCTGGAAATCAGTGAGTTTTCGAAGTATCAAAATTGTTTCTGTCATTATGACATTATCTATGGATATATTTCAAGGAAAGAATAGTTTGTTTAAATTTTTTGTATGAACTTTAAATTATACGTGAAAATCTAGGCTTGTTTTTCTTTTAATATTATTTTTTATTTATCATGCACCGCCCATTTTCACATTGTTTTAAATGGCAGGTAATAAAATCGAAATCTCTTAATAAAACAGTAATATATAATTTATAATAAATCTAAATAAATAAACTGATTGGCAACATTTCAATGTTACGTCGACAGGGCCCATTGAATGTAAACTTAGGATGTTAATTATTTTTAATGCTTCATTTCACGTTTTCTTCAAAAACAATTTAAATATTCCCACGGCAATGGGCACTATATAGATTATAGGTACGTTAATACCTATATAAAAAAAACGTAAATTAAAATGCGGCTCGAAATAAATATATTTTCCTCAGTCGTCGCACATTTTTTGCTCGATTTTCTTACTTCCTCTCCATCACACGAAGAAATGCGAAACTGGCTACACGATTTTGAAACAATCAAATCGCTAAATACTTTCCTCCTCTCGATACCTCTAGCATAAGAGACTCTCGAATTAAAAATTACATGGTGACTTCACAGAAAAATTATCCGTCTTTTCTACATTACATCCAAAAATTAATTTACAATTGTGAATTTCAAATCCACTCACCGAAATTTTTTACCAATTTCAAAACTTTGTGCCATTTTCTTACTATTATTTTTCCCGCCGAAGTTCAGGTTTTACTTTATATTATTCTCTTTTTTTTAGATAATAAAAGACAACTTTTCTGCGACGTTTCCCTCGCTCGTACGAGTACTTTTCTAAAAACAAGTAAATTACAGTTTAAGAATAATGTCCTTAAGACAAGATCCAAACAAGGGATCTTTTTGAAACCTGTTTCCAATTTCCAATTTTCTCCAACTGTCTGCACGGCAGAATTTCTTTTTCAAAAGCACAATACCTCTTAATTCTACCGCGTGGAATAGTCTTGGAACCGAGGGGGTGACCACTTGTAATTTTTATGTACAAATCAATTTCTGAATCCAAGTGAATTCAATAAGGAATTCAACGAAATTCAATTCAAGGTGTACAACGAAAAGTAAATGTGAAATTCTCTTATTTTTCCGTGACTTTTTTTTCAATCTTCAAACTTTTACAATTCAGTAGCTTGAAAATTGTAATATAAGTCTGCCAGCTTTTCCGAAATCTTTCAAGTTATTTTAATTTGTTAGTTTGAAAGAAAATTGTAGAATCTTAAAGGTTTACAAATTTTGCAAGGTTGAATATTGCAATTTAGAACTGTTCAATTTTAAGTGCTTCAAATTTTTTATTATTCAATTTCAAACGCTTTAACTTCAAATAATCGTTAACATTTTAAGCCTTAAAAAGGAAAAAAGAAAGGGGACAAATAAGATAGTATGTGAACTTTTTTTAAAGCTATCTTTAAAAAGTATAAAAAAATACTCGCTGGCAGGCTGACTAAAAAAAATTCGCGAGCTTTTCCATGTCCGATCTTTCCTTGACATTTCTGTTTTTCCTGAGTTCTCTGAACGTTAAATAGCCTAAAAAATTTAAATTCAATACTGAGTCCATAAAAAATGTACACCTGAATTCAGTAGTAGTTACTCCCTCGCTTGGAACACAAAATCGAATCGATGACGTTTAGGTAGGTAGACCCTCGATCTCGCGAGGAGCCGCATGTCCATTGACGACTTCTACGGAAGATTTTGGACTTCCGTTGCCATCAGTTGGCCCACTCTCACTACTACTGCTGCTATCACTCTCGCTATCAACGCTCGATATAGAGCTATTCTGCCTGTGACTTTTATCCAGCCTCCCTTGATAGGAAACCGGAACTGGAGAAGATCCAGGACTCCTTTGCGATCCATTCCCCCTACTATGATTTTCATTACTGGAACTATCGCTCTCGCTCTCACTATCCACACTCACGCTTTTATGCCTTTGTGCTCTCAATGATTCATTTTCCCTTCTAAGTTGTTCATTTTGCTGTATAAGATCATCAATCTTCTGCTGGAAGGTCTTCAGTTTCTTCGCCGTTTCAACATCTGCCGATGCACCGTTCCTTGATTCAGAGTCTTTTTCCTCCGTTGGATACAAGCTTTTCCCCTTCAATCGCTTCGTTAGAAGATCAACTTTTGCCTCGAGCTGGATGTACTCCTGGATGAGTTGGGCTTTGGTCATGGATCCGAGTCTCTCGGCGTGGAGATCCTCGTAGGCGGTTTTGAACTCTTTAGTAAGGAATTCCTCCTCATCTTCTGGCGAGGAATAGAAAAAGTCTTCGTCGGAATCGACACTGAAACTAGAATCTCGGGTGCGACATGCCCCGGGTTTTTGGAAGTAACGAGGGATTTCTGATGAGGCACTGGCACTTGCCA
Source organism: Andricus grossulariae (assembly GCA_011634705.1). Lineage (NCBI taxonomy): Eukaryota > Metazoa > Arthropoda > Insecta > Hymenoptera > Cynipidae > Andricus > Andricus grossulariae. Next base: position 165,283,394 of record JAABKJ010007545.1, read on the forward strand.
ATTTTTGCTCCAGGTCGGGGAGATCGTTATGGTCTTCGATTAAAAACTGGGTTGTGTTGTAAGGGGCGGGAGGTTGTCTTCCGGTTTTCGTGGGCCTTCCAGCTCGATTGCGAACCCTCTGCTGATAGGAAAGGTGCTGCTTTGAGTAAGGTTTGAGCTTTCGATGTTTGGGTTTACCCCGGCGAGTCTTCCGCTTTTTTGCTGCAATATCTACACCATCCTCGGTGTGCATTCCATCCTGGTCTCCACTGCCACTTCCGCTCTCGAATTTTCCACATCTTCTTATAAAAGGCTTCTGGTTCTGGAATACAGAAAATGGATTAGTTATCTAGATTTATACAGTGATTTAAAAATATTGATTGTAGATTATGACGTAGCGTAATATAAAAATTTCAGAAAAAGCAAGACCATAGGGTCTTATTCTTTTTATATGAAAAGAAACTGTGTAAAATTTGGTTCCGATCCAAAAAAAAACACATTTTCCTTGATTTACTTCAAAATTATAAAATTTATTGGAAAATTCTTTAGATAAAAGTTGTAGATTTCCATGAAGCACATCTTTTTTGTTGTATTAATTTTTTTATGTAACAAACCCTTCTCGAGAAAAATCGGAAAAATGGGTGAAAAAAGTTATACCATTTTTTTCATTTTGTTTTTAAATCAGTCGGTATTTTTAATTTTACATGCAAATGGACTCCACAGAAAATATAGAACACAATTTTTGACAGTTAAACAGGCTAATTTGTTAATTTGTAATTGTTATTCAAAATTTCACAAACCTTTTTTTTTCATTCAAACACAAATTTTTTCTTTGAATTCCTAGTTGAATATTTTTTTTACATTGTCGAACTTCATTATATTTGTAATATTTAACAAGAACGTAACGTTCAGTTTTTGCATCAAAATTTAGAAAAATTAAGTTTTACTTAAAGCTCTAAAACTTTTACTTATTTTTATTTTTTAGAGATTATTGCATCTCGAGATATCTATAGTTCAAAGTAAAAGCTTGTTTGTAATAGCAATCGCACTTGCACAATTTAACGTAAAATTATCTCCTTACAGTGTTTTAAATATTTCATCATCCCAGGTCGAAAAAGAAACTTTTTAGGTGAAAAAATTATCAATTATTCATGTGTACTTTCTTGTAATATATTAAAACTACAATAAAATAAGAATGTAAAACAAAATACAAATAAGTACAAAATTCGTCCAAATTATAGAGAAAAGTTCTAATTTCTTGTAATTTTATGTACTTATTTGTAAAAAAATTCCAGCATATTTAAAGTCCTTTTCAATGCAACTAACAGAAGAAAAGAGAAATAGAGACCAGAATATGGGGCATGATAAAATTGGAGATCAATAAATAATGGTTAATAAAAATTAATGAGTAGTGGAATAAAGGTAATTGCTCGTTTCTCAAAGTCCAAGAGTTATTGTAGAAAGGTATGTTTTGTAAATACAGTGTTGGATATAACAATTTATTATTAGACTGTGTGAAGACAGGTCACTATGTGAAACATTAGTCTTCATCTTTTAGTTATAGGAAATAGCTTATTGGCTCACATAAAAAGTTAATCTTCCTAAAGCGACTTTCACTTATATTTTTCACATAAGAATTCATTTGCGATACTGACTTTAATAATATTTATTTCAACATTATGCAGGTTTGTCCAGTTATTTGATTTACGCATTCAAAATCGTACAATACATTTACTTTCAATTGTCACATTGACTATAAAACTTAAAAAAAAAACATAAACTGAAAACAAGTATGTAAGGGCGTAGAGTTTAAAAATAAAATATTGGTATTAACTCCGTCATTAAAAATATTCAATAATATTATATATCCCGTCCTATAATTCATTAATATTGATTATCAATCTTTTTGGTTGCCTCCATCTATGTTGAAATATCTGTTCTACCAAAGTGTCATGTATATTTTTAAAAACTCGAAATTCAACTGCACAGCATCCTGGCATGGGGTCGTCATCCAGATTGGGAACGTTTTGTCGGAAAAGCAAATACCAATAGATATTCGATGGTCCTGGAAGGACAAGCATCGCCAAAAATCTCAACACTTCATCGAAACTGTCTTGTTTAGTCAAAACGCGTCAACTACGATTCAACTTCGATTTTTGCCAAAATACTGACACGTCAGTCGTAAAAAGGGATCCTCTATTCTGTTCTATAGTCTATTCAATGACACAAAGCATATAGCATATGTTTCTGTGGTTTCTGCCAGGGATATAAAGGACAAAATTTATAGAACTGCCTACGTACTTATAAGGAGCAACTATTGATTCCTGCAGGCTTATAGACCGGCTTTTTAATTGTATGCATTTTTTTATATTCAATTTCTCATATAGAATCCTGTTCTTCATTTATAATAAATTCTGAGATAAAAATATACAAATTAGATCATTTTGATTGAAAATTTGTTTAAAAAATTTATTTTTTCGGAAAAGAAATGTAATTTTCAATTCAAATAGAAAATGCGATTGTTTGCATTAACTAAAAAAAAAATTATTTGAGCCGATCCAATTCCGCCAAAAATCACTTATTTCTCTTTATTTGGGTCACAAAATGTGGTTTATTTTCTACGCATAATTTTGCACGTTGAGGCAGTTATTATCTAAAAAATTATTTTTGATTTACTTTTTAAATTTAAATTGTTATGGAAATTCTTTTGCTTATAAAAAAAAATTTACGCCAAAAAAGAACAATCCACAGAACTCAAAAATGAGAGACTTGAAGAAAAATAATTTCAAACCAAAAGGGGAGAGAAGGCAGAACCTACTTCTTGGAATTCGAGGGGGGATGACAATTAACACCAAAAGAGGGCATACAATTTAATACGAGTATAATATTGTCTGTTTTTCAAATTTGAGAAAAAGAACAAAGTTAACAAAGAATGGGTATTTTATATGGCAAAAAAAAGACAGAAAGCAAAAAATAGTTGACTGCTTCAATGATTAGAAAATGTAAAAAATAAGAATTTTTATTTAAAATTGGAGAAGTGTTTATATACATCAAACATACTGCATCTCTACAATTTCTAAAATTAAAATTTTTTAATAGGTATTTCAATTATCTCAAAAATAAAATTTTCCAAATTCCCGCATATTTTAATTTAAATACAATTTTTTATGAATTTAATATCTAGAGTATTTTGCCTATACGTAAAAACTAAAAATTTGAAAAATTACAAAATGAAATGACTCATAGCGAAAAAGGACATCCTTCCATTTGATAAAAACTTGACACTTATAACAAAAATATTTAGGACCATAATTTATTACACCTGAAGATAAAAAAGAGGACAAAAAACTGGCCATTTTAATATTGATTAACGAAGTGTCTACATGTACCGAAAAAATCCAACTATTCGTACCAATCTTTCGATACAGGTCGCCATGGCCATTGATTAAACATTTTTTCCCGCACACAATTTCAATTGACCAATTTTGAAAACCGCCTAGTAACAAAAAAATAAATACCTATATATATTTCCGAATGACACAGAAACATAATAAACCATTTCAATAAATACTTAAAAGGTACATATGGAACAATGATAAGAGAAAGAGGGATAATTTGAAAAAATTGGAAAATCAACACTAAATAGAAAAAAAATAAAATCTTGAGAGAAAATGATTTTGAAACAAAACGAGGAGGGGAGCGTAGAACCTACTTATTTTCAAATTCTGGAGGGTGGCAACCCTTTCTTAAACTCTCTTTCCAAAAGGAAGCAAAAATACTTGCAAAATATAAAAAAGATTCTTACGTGTCTGCTGCTCTCGTCGATCGTGCATCTGGAATCGATGTTTTTACCGGCAGAGAGCGACACAGTCTTTTCAGCCGAGGAAACGGAGACGGAGGAAACGATCGTCGATGCCGCGGTGAGCGTCGGGTCCGCCTGTTCGCCCTTCTCGTCGCCGATCCCATCAATACCGCCCGACGCTTTTTCACCACTTAATTCGTCTTCATGGTCCTCCATATTCGTAATATTATGCAAAACACGTCTATTCGTGATGGCACGAGCACTCATCACCGTCAAAAAAACGACTTCACACGATAATTACTTCCGCACGGGACTGCGAGCAATATGCACTCACTGTAAACAGCGACTGAATCGCCATGTTTGATTTTTTGTCCCCGTGCGATAGCGAAGCGCAGCATGTTTCTCGATGGTGGGGTAACTTTTAAGAGTGGGGGCATTTTCAGTAGCGTAACTAGTCACTAAGTACCACAAACCGTTTTTTCTTTTTTGGGTCACAGATAGCAAGACATTACTTACTTATTTAAAAAATTCCAATATCTAATTTTCTAACTTTTTAAGTAGTTCTCGGACTGAGCGAAAAAGATTACGAAAATCACGCCTTTGGAAAAAATTGGACTATGTTTTCAAGAATTACAATGATATTATCAGTTATTTATTACGGAAGAAAAAAAAAACATTTTTTATTTAACAATTTAAAAACTTATGAAAAATAATTATTTTAATAATAGTTTTTGTAAATTAATTTTTTTCTTGCTGTCGCTTCTTACCATTTTTAACAAATGAATGCATTTTAATAAAATATGGCCATAATTAATCAAATTCAACCATTTTCGAAAATTTGAAGGTGAAAGTATCAACAAAACTCACATGCAAAAAACATTGTTAAAATAATTTTTTTACAAGTTTTAACATATTTTTAATTAAAAATAATAGTATTTATTTGAAATTACATCACTAGTCTTATTAGTTTAAATCTAAAAACATAGAAAAACTATTTTTGCCAGAGATCTGATTTTTGGCCTGAACGAAAAAAAAAAAATTCTTAGAAATGTAAAAATTTAAACTCCAAGAAACAAAAAACCAAATTTAGACAAGGACCTACAAATACAAAAAATGTGTCTTTTCGAAAGGGACAATCTATAATAATAATAATATGAAATCCATGTATCCAAAATTATTGTATAACGTTAAAGTTTAATAATTACAATAAAAGATTGTAATTACGTTATGAAGACTTCATGGAGAAAAATGGATATTAAGATTCAAAACCTGGATTTTTACTATAGGACAACGATCCAGATATTAAGCTGAAATATTTTCATATTAAAATTAAATATCCAGGTAATAAAAACTCTAAATATAAAAATATTGAGATATTAAAATTAAATTAAATATAAGAAATCAAATTATTATCTATTTTTCTTCGCGTTCAATATCAGTATAATTAGATTAGTATTCTTATTTTTATACTATCATTCTGTGGACAAATATCCATAAAAACAATGTTTTTTTTACAATATTTTCAAATTACTTCTACTCCCAAAATTATTCAACAGCTTTCACGTTTATTCGGCTTTGCACATTTTACTAAATACACCCTTATTTTTTATAATATTATAAAGTAAAAATTATAATTTGATCGTAATTGATAGGAATTATATAACACGAGTAATGAATTAAATATTCTATAACTTTTATAATTGAGGTGACGGATGCAAGAACTCGTTAAGCGCTCATAACCGCGTAGAAGTATTGTTTACTCAGGAAAATCGATCGATAAAAAAATTGGCCGAAACATAAAACAAAATATACCTACGTATTCACCTGGACGCGGCGGACAAATTTTTTTATCAAAGTTTTTTAATTTGACAATTATTACTCAAGATAAACAATAAAAACTTAGAAAATTTTCCCACTTCCCGCTTTTCAACATTTTGAAAATTTTCAAAAAATAGAGAAAAAAAATATTTTTCTGATAGATGAAAAAATGTCTATCGATACCTTACCGACACTTTTTTTATTTGTAAACTTATTTTCACACGAATAGCCACATCGAGTTGAAAATTTGGGATAATGAAGAAGAAGCACTAAGAAATGCGGCTCTGGTCCTAAATTTTTATAATTATGAAAAAAGTTTTTTTTTCGTAATTAATTTTTTTTTGCTTTTTTCAAAATGATAAAATTTAGGACCAGAACCGTGTTTCTTAGTGCATTTTATTTATTATCTCAAATTTTCAACTCGATGTGGCTATTCGTGCAAAAATAAGCTTACAAATAAAAAAAAGTGTCGGTAAGGTAGGAAGCTGGTCACGTGACCCACTCGTCACATGGCCTTGAAAAAAAATTTGTTTTCAAATTTTTTGTCTGCTGAACAGAAAAAGAGTGCTGAACCGTTTTTTTTGGAGGTGCATGTATATAATAATCAAAGTTATCACCTGGAAAACCCTGAAAATGTTAGGGAATTTTTGTTTAAAGTCAGAGAATTTGTTTTTCGAGAGCAAGACTTATTTTTTGTATAATTGTAATATAAAATTGAATATCAATATTTTTTCATTTTCTTTTTAGTTAAAAATTTAACTATTTATTTTAAAATTAATGTATTTTGTTGAAAAAGCGACGTTTTGATTGAGAATTCATCTTTGTAGGTTAAAAATTTAACTATTTGGTTAAAAGCTCACATATTTTGTTGAAAATTCAACTCTGGTTGAAAATGTAACTATTTTGTTGAAAATTCATTTTGTTTGGCTGAAATATTAACTATTTAATTTTGCGTTTAGAATTCAAGTATTTGTTGAAAATTCAATTGTTTTTGGTCAATGTTTGAACTAGAAAGTTTACTTGTCTATTTCTGGTTAAAAATTGATCTTTTTATTTTGAAATTCAACTATTTGGACGAAAATTTATCTTTTTTATTTGGAAATTTAAGTGTTTGGTTGACAATTCATGTATTTTGATAAAAATTCGTCTTTTTGGTAGAAAATTAACGATTTTTGTTGGAAATTCAATTACTTGATTTAAAATTAAACTGCTTTGTCAAAAATTCATTTTTTGAAGGTTCGATTTTTTTTATTCATTTTTTAAACTAAAAATCTAAGTACTTTGTTGAAAATTCCTTTTTTTTTTGTTACAAATTAATTTCTTTTAATTGATAATTTAAGCAATTTAGTTGAATATTCGACAATTTTAGTTAAACATTTATTCATCTCTTCCGCGATTGAAAATTCAACTGTTCCAGTTGAAGATTCACCATTTTAGTTTAAAATTCATCACTTTGGTTGAAAATTTAACTATTTGGATGAAAATTCGTTTTTTTGTTGTAAAATTAATTTTTTAAACTGGAGATTTAACTATTCCATTTTTGGTTACATTTTTTTTTATTAAAGTTTACTTAGTTGGTTGAAAATGTATCTTTTTTATTTAAAAATACAAGTAATTCATTGAAAATTCGTCTTTTTTGGTAGAAAATTCATGATTTTGGTTGAAAATTCCTTTCTTACGTTGAAATTGAATTATTTGATTGAAAACTAAACGTAAATTAGCTTTAAATTCGGTAACTCAGTCAATTTCGAACAATTCTAATAAAAGCAGTTTATTACACGCGAAATTGAACTCACTTTGATTATATCAACATAAAAAAATTATTGCATTGGAATTTTTGGGATATTCGGATTTTTTACCATAAAATCAGAGTTTGAGGCTTTAAAAGAAGTTTCGCATATGAAAATTTTGTTTAGTTCTACAAGACCTACAAATTCTACTATATTTCCTGAAAAGTAATTTTTCACTGTAAAAAAAAAGGTACCTGGAAAAATTACCTTTTTTTGTCCTGGAAAAGTCCTTGTGTTTTTTTAAAAGAAACGCTAGACACCCTGATTTAACTATTCGCTTGAAAATGCAACTGTTTACAATTTTTTTAATTCGACCATTTGCCTGAAACTTGATCTTTTTAGGGTGAAAATTACACTATTCCATTAAAAACCTCAACTATTTTGTTGAAAATTGGATTATTTTGTTAGAAATTCAAATTTTTGGTCGAAAATTCAACTGTTTTGTTGAAAATTTGTATTTTTGGATAGAAAATTTTTCCTTTTGGATTGAAAATTCATCTTCTCTGATAAAAAGGTTCTTGTCTGAAAATTCATTTTTCTTGGTCGATAATTAAACTGTCTTCGACCAATTCGTCTTGTTGGCTTGAAGATTCAACTATTTGTTTGTAAATGCAAATGTTTGTTCTAAAGTTAATATTTTTTGTGTTGAAATTCAACTATTTGGTTGAAAAATCATCTTTTTTGGTTGAAAATTAACTCTTTTGTTGAAAATTCATGTTTTCTGGTTTATAAGTCAACTTTTTTCCAAAATATTCGTATTTTTAGCTTGAAAATTAATCTCTTTTGCTGAAAAATCAATACTTTTGGTTTTAAATTAAATATATTTCGACTGGAAATCTTAAGCGTTTTATATTGAATTATATATGGTACCTATACATTAATTTTATTAAAAAGAATTTATTCCCCTATTATTCCCATATTTTCGTGAATAATCACCATATTTCCCTTGTTTTGATAGCATTTTGGGCTTTGAAGTTTGCTGTTGTCACTAAAAAGGTTTAAAATAAATTTCGAAACAAACGTTTTTTGCATTAACATTATTAATTTCCGAGGTGTAAAGTTGTTTTTATACTTGAAAGAAAAGATTATAAAGGTCAGGAAAAATTAGTCAGGAAAAAGTCATGGAAAGTCAGGGTATTTTGAAATTGGGAGTTTGTAGCAACTCTGTTTTATAAATCTGTTATATGTTTCAGATTTTCGTCAATCCGAACGCCTGATGATTTAGACCCTTCGAAATTATCTCCACCTGCATATAAATACTGGAAGTGGTCTGCCTACAATAATTCAAAACTGTGTAATGTTTTATTCGCACAAGAATTGGCCAGACGTTGGCGAACTATAAGCATTTTTAGTTGCCATCCGGGCAATATGGTGTCTTCGAATCTAGCTCGACAATCTTGGTTTTTCCGATTATTGTACGCAATAGTGCGACCTTTTACAAAATCGCTGGTAATTCAATTTAATAGAAAGAATTCTTTCAAGATTTTAAGGATTAGCTCTTCTGAGATTAATATTAAATATTTTTTTTTAGCAACAAGCGGCAAGTACGTCTGTATTTTGCGCAACAGCTCCTGAAATGGAGGGAGCGACAGGCATATATTTTAATAATTGCTATCGATGTGACGCTTCTCGCGAGTCTTTGGACCCTGAATTAGCAGACAACCTGTGGAGTATCAGTCAAGAACTGATAAGGAACGTTCTGAAAAACGATAAACTTTGGTATGAGGTAGCGGAAAAGAGATAGCTAATTTATTCAAAACGAATATCGTGAAATAACTGTGACTTTTTACAATTACATTATACATAACTATACATAATCTTGTAAATTTGTAGCATTTTTTGCTGTGAGTATGATTTATTCTCTCAATCTGTTTTAGTTGTTGGCCTTCATAAAAATAAATCAAAACTCCGTGAAGTTTATAACTGTCGTTCTTTATTTTATTCGAGCTCTACATTATTCTAACTTGCATAAAATTCTTTAAGATACTCTGCTCTTGGTTTGAGAATGACTTTGTCTTTAATACTCACTACCCATCCTGGTTCTAAGCCATAAAATATTTGCCTCGGATCTTTCCGTTCGATAAGCATTTCGTAATCTGCATCATCTTCTATCTTCGGAAGCTCATAGCCGTACTTCTGAGACAAAACGAGACGCTCATAGGAAACTTGTTGTGGATCTGCTAAATATCCTCGTGTGGACGCGCTCGAATAATATTGTAGGCAATCCATTGGTGGCAAAAGTCGACGAGGAATCGCTTCACCTAGGAAAAAAAGTTGATTGAGTTTGAATTAATATTATATTAATCTTTTTAAATCCTTTATGTTAAACAATTTCGAGGGGATGATTACTCTTTAAATCTGATGCATGTACAAGCCTTAGTGAAATATTTGTAAAATCATTGAAATCTTTGTGAAATCTTTGATATTTTTATGAAATCTTTGAAATATCTGTGAAACATTTAAAATTTTTTGATATATTTGAAAATCTGTGTGAAATATTTTAAACTCTTCTGAAAACTTTTTTAATCTTTCCGAAATTTGTTAAATCTGTTGAAATCCCCAGGTGAAAATGTATTTTAACTTACAATAAATAAAACAACGTAAAGATTTTAATTTTCTCAAAAAATTGTAATTATTTTTAAAAGTTTATGAGTGTCCGAATGATAACAATAACTTGAGGGTTCTAGCAGAATTATTTGTTAATATTCTACAATCTTTAACGATTTCTTAAAAAACAATAGAAAATTACCAAAGTAATTCTACCTGAAACTATAAGTTTTTGCTAGAATTGGGGCAGTTTTACTAAATTTTACAAGCAATTATTTAATTAATTGATAGAAAAAATTACAATTTGCATATTATTGTACTTTATTGTATTTTATTGTAAAAATATATTTTCACCAAGAATATTTTTAAATTTTTGGGAAATTGTTTTAATCTTTTTAATGTTTCTGAAATATTTGTAGAATCTTTGAGAAATATTGAAAAAAATTTTAAATATTTTTAAATCTTTGAAGGAATTGTGAAATCTTTTAAATATTTTTGAAATCCTTGAAATTTTTTTGAACTCCTTAAAATCTGTGTTAAATCTGTGAAATTTTTGTGAAACATTCTAAAATCTTCTGAATTCTTATGAAATATTTGCAAATACTGTGTAATTTTTTTGAAATCTTTAAGTCTTTCTGAAATGTTTGAAATTTTTGTGAAATATTTTAATATCTTCTGTATTTTTTGAAATCATTAAAAATATTTTGCAATCTTTGTGAAGTCTTTGAAATATTTCTGGAATCTTTGCGAAATCTTTGAAATCAATTTTAAAGATTTGAAATATTTCAAATCATTCTGAATTCCCTGAAATCTTTGAAATTTTCGTGATATCTTTAGAAACATTCTGAATTCTTTTGAAACTCTTGGAAATATTCTGAAATCTTTCTGAAATCTGTGCAAAATATTTGAAATTTTTGTGAAATATTCTGAATTCTTTTGAAACTTTTGAAATATTTGCGAAAACTTTGTAATTTTTTGTCAAATCTTTTTAAATCTTTGAAGTCTTTCTGAAATATTTTTGAAATATTTGAAATTTTTCTGAATTCTTTGAAATCTTTGTGAAATATTTTGAAATCTTCTGTATTTTTTAAAATCCTTAAAAATATTTTGCAATCTTTGTGAAGTCTTTGAAATCTTTAAAATCTTTGTGAAATCTTTGAAATCTTTTTTAAATATTTGAAATATTTCAAATCTTACTGAATTCCTTGAAATATTTGAAATTTTCGTGATTGCTTTAGAAACATTCTGAATTCTTTGAAATCTGTGCAATATATTTGTGAAAATTTTTGAAATGTTCTAAATTATTTTGATATAATTTGAAATCTTTTGATATTCTTTATAATCTTTTGAAATCTTCGAAGTTTTTGTGAAATCTTTTTGAAATATTTGAAAATTTTCTGATTTCCTTGAAATATTTTTGAATTCTTAAAAACTTTGATGAAATCTTTGCGAAATATTTGAAATTTTTCTGAATTCCTTGAAATCTTCGACATTTTTGTGAAATATTTTTTAATCTTTGGCATTATTTTGAAATCTTTGAAGTCTTTATGAAATCTTCGAAATTTTTGTAATATCTTTTTAAATCTTTGTGAAGTCTAAAGTCTTTCTGAAATGTTTTAAATCCTTGTGAAATCTTTGAAATTTTTGCGAAATCTTGGGAATTTTTGTGAAATATTTGAAATTTGTGTGAAATCTTGTGCATTTTTTTTAAATCTTTGAAGCCTTTATGAAATTTTTGAAACCTTAATGTAAAATCTTTGAAGTTTGTGAAATCTTTCTCAAATTTTCGAAATCTTTGTGAAATCTTGAAATCTTGTGTACACTCAAAAGTCGAATTGTTAACAGCTCGATAAATTTATTTAATATAACGCACCTCTATTGAAGAACTGTTCCACATTGATCATACATTGTAGACTATTGAGGTCGTAGAAAGCAGTTGTTATGGTCCCACCGTTTTTTTCAATGGCAGCAATCACTGGCTCACTGGCCCACTGCACTTCGATGTTCACTTTTGCGCTAAATATGCTCAATCCCTTGAACATATCAAATGTATTTAATATTTAATATAATGAAATTTCCAGCAAGTCTATTTTAATTTGCACTCACCTCATCTGTGAGCTGTATGCCTGCCTGTCTCATATCAGGTTCGAGTCTATAGAGACCTGTATTCATGACGGCTGTGAGGTCAATGGGTTTAGTTGGATCTAATCGATTCGTATCAATCATCTTTTGCAGATTGAACAACGATATTGGTGGGTATTCTCTTCTTAAACTACAAACATATACAAATTAAATTATTTCAAGTATTCTTACCAAAGAATATGTATTTAAAAACAAAGTTTAATTAATTAGATAATTAGAATATAGAAAGTAATTACTGATGGCCTTTATAATAGGGTTCCCTTCCAAATCTCATGTAGAATGGATTATTTCCAGTTTCGTATCCAGGTCGCATATAATTCTGTCGAGCTAGGGAACCTTTGTTTCCTGCACCATGTTTGTCTCCTCCGTGTTGGCCCCTTCCTCTCTTATTCTTGAATTCAAATGAAATTATTCAATTATTATGGTACTCAAATAATTTAAATCCAGTCTGAAGTTCAAAATTGCGATTGAAGTTCGTGAATAATATGAGGATTTCTCTAATTTCAGAGAATAAATAAAAATCTGTAATTCTGCATACTATAAACGCTCTAAAACATTTTTTGCAATGAGTTTAAAGCACTCAAATATATATGGAAATAACATTTTATAACAAAACCCAAAAGTTAAAGGCTGGTGCTATACATACACTAACGTGAACTGATCTCCCAAAATTAAACCTACGCGAAGTGGAAGCGTAACTATTTGTTAAATCATTTATCATATAAATAAATTCAATTCATAGAATGAATATTTAAATTATCAAAATTAAATTCATGGTGATTTAAAGTAACTGCAATTGAGCAAATTTGGATTTAAAATTCAAAAGTTTAACATTTTGTCGTTTAAAATTTAAATTATTCAAAATTGTACCATTTTAAATTAAAATCCCTTACAGCTAAATAATTGTATAATAGAAGAGGTTACAATTAAAATAATGACATGTTAACAAACTTCAAAATGATTTGGTTTCCATTTGAACAATTCAAAATTGTATAAATTTGGAATTAGAATTTAAACGTTTAACAGATTATCGTTTAAAATCTAATTTTGTCATAATTATGCAATTTTCAACTAAAATCCTTTATTGTTTAATAATTGTACAATAGAAAAAGTTAAAACTGGAATAATGCCAGTTTAACCAAATTCAAGACTATTTTGTTTTAATTTAAATAATTCCAAATTGTATAAATTATCATTTAGCATTCAAATCCTTAAAACCTAAATAATTGTAAAGAAGGAAAAGTTAAAATTGGAATAATTTCATGATAACGAAATCAAAATTGTTTGGTTTTAATTTAAATAATTAAAAACTGTATGATTGAAAAAGGAAATCCTCTTCATACAATTAGAGAATTTTAAATGAAAGCCGCGTTTAAAATGCATGAACTAATAATTAATTTAAATTTGAATCGCTCAAGCTCGTACACTTTCCGTCTTGAATTTGCAGTCGTAAAAGTGTGTTTTGAGGGCCCGAAATAAATGGTTCGATATGGGTGGCTCATGCTTTGTAATTGTATAATTTTAAGGGGTTTATGTTTAGAAATATAGCTAATTTTCAAGCAGAAAAAAGCGAATTTTCAACCTAATATTTAAATATTCCATCCAAGAAAGGAATTTTTACTGTAATTATGTATCTTCAACCAAAAAATGCATTTTTAATCAAGTAGTTCGATTTTCAATTAAGTAGTTGAATTTTCAACCAAAACAGATGAATTTTCATCAAAAAAATTAATAGTTGATATTTCAACTAAAAAATATTTTACTTTTAAATAAAAAACAGTTGAATTTAACAAAAAATTTTCAACAAAATAGTTGAATTTTCAACCAAAAAAGATTAATTTTCAACCAAACAGTTGCATTTGAAAAAAAATGAAATTTCTACCCAAAGAGATGAATTTTGAATGAAAAAAGTGTTTAATTTCCAACCCAGAAAGATTTTTGAGTCAAAGAAGAAAAACAATGGTTGAATTCTATACAAAACAGTTGACTTTTCAACCAAAAAGGACGATTTTGTAACCAAATTGATACATTTTCCACAAATGAATTAAATTTTTAATAAGAAATATGAATTTTCAACCAAGAAGTTTAATTTTCTACTAAAAAGACGAAATTGTATCAAAACAAATGAATTTTCAATGAAATAGTTGAATTTTCCACAAAAAATGATTGATTTTTCAAACCAAAAATTAAAAAGTTTAATTTTCAGCCAGAGAACGAATTTTCTACCAAAATAATTGAATTTTCAATCGAAAAAGACGAATTTTAAGCCGAAAAGGATTTGTTTTAAACAAAATTATTGAACTTTCAACAACATAATTAAATTGAACATTAATAAATATAATATTATTATACCCTGAAAACTCAGTTTCCTCTATAGTCTTTTAAGAAAGGTAATACAATTTTACTTAGTTTTCTGCGAACTTCAAAACTAGAAAAAACTTTGAAAAATAAAAGCCTTATACTACAATCAAAACCAAAATATAGTTTTGACACCACTAGTACTGCCACCATTATACTTCGTATACTTTTTCGCTTGGCGTAAGAGTTTTACGAAGTGGCTTCACGTTAGCATAACATTCAATAACAAAATCCGAAAGTTTAAATCCCTCAAATCAAAGAACTTTTAACCAAAAAAATAGTTACGAAAACCCCCTTTATTTGACGAAATTTACATCAGTTATTATTCTAAATGCGTAAAATAGAGTTTCTGCATAGTAATCACATATTACAATGATAAAATCATACCTTTTTTACTGCTCCAGGATGATTTTTAAGATTTCCTATGCAGACTCTCGGAAGGGCTCTGAGCATTTGAAAAGCCAGTTCCCGGCCTTGTGTTGCAACGGTTCCAGCCATTCTATCTATTATTTATATACAGTCGGTCTTAAAAAATGCGTACACTATCACCTTTTCAACAATACCCTTTATTTCATATTTTTTCCGAATGAAAATTCACCACTTCGTTGACTTATTCGTTCATTCGTTCATGACATAACCTAAAAGTTGAGGTTATGTTCCATTTTCATGTAGAGCAGAGATTCTCAACACTATTCCTGAATTTTATTAGGGTTCTCAACTTTTTATTTAGCTGGATTTTGATACGAACAATCAAAACAGCTGATCAAGTGGTCAACAAGAACAGACAAGAACAACAAAATATGTTGGCTGTCAGACAGATTCTACAGATATAATTTGTTTCAAATTGCCGTTACTGTGTCCTTAAAAAACTTTGATAAAATTCTGTCAGTGCACGTCAACTAAGAAGAAAATTTCTGTTGAAATAGTTAATAAAAATTCGTGGAAATGAATAACGATGAAATTTCTGAGGACGTTTACCACCACGATTTTACAACTGCCACAGAATGGGAAGTATTTATTGCTCGAATAGAAGAAATCATGCATGAATGGAAACTCCCGCATTTACCCCTTGGTCCTCCTTTGAAAGCAGGTGATTTTGTTAACTTGTCCTGGCAAGAAACGTCGGAGAATTTGAACTTTGCAGGTTAGTTTTTTGTTATTTCGCTCTTCAATATGTCTTTATTTTTCTTCTGTGTTTATAAAATTTTCTTGACTAGAATTTATTAAGAAGGTACACTTAAATGTCCTTTTGCAGAAGTGGAATTTATGTTGAAACACTTCAAATTGAAGACGGAAAGAAATGATTCCATTGGAGGCCTTGGAGAAGAACGTGAAGATTCTTTTACGCAGTGTCAAAAAGATATTATCAATGCCTCTAATGACTTTGCTCAAATGAATGGGAATCATGTAGAAATAGCTCGATTCTATGGAGTTAGAGAATTTCTTATTTTAGTCCCATCCAAACGAAGTCCGATACAAGATGAAACGAAAATTAAAATCTTGCTTAGTTCTCTTACCATCGCAGCAAGCAATGCAAACTGGTAATTATTATGAAAAATACATATAATTTTTAATGTGGACACAATGAAAATACCTACTTGAACAGGCTTCACAATCTCTCCCATATTTCCCTCTTTACTCCCCTTTTTTTAAAGAATTCCTCTCATCCCCGTTTTCAAGATACGTCCCTTTTTTCTCGTTTTTTTCTCGCTTGAACGCGAACTAAATTAATAAAACTCAATCAAAAAATCCTATTGTTTCGGGTTAAAATTTAAGTATTTTTAATTTAAAAGTGTACTATATTATAGTTTTGGTTCAGAATTCATCGCTTTTGGTTAAAAATTCTATTATTTCATTGAAAATTAAATTATTTTGTTGATAATTCAACTATTTTGCTAAAAATTATTAAAAATGTAAATATTTTTTGTTTGAAATATCAACTATTATATTATTCGTTAAGAACTCATCTTTTTTGGTTGAAAATACAATTACTTAGTTGAAAATTTAATTATATTGTTGAAAATTCAATTATTAATTATATGTATTGTTGAAAATTCATCTATTTTGTTTAAAAATCATCTTATTTCATCGAAAATGCAACTGTTTTGCTGAAAATTCACCTTTTTAGATATAAAATTCTTCCTTTTTTGTTGAAAATTTAACTGTCTTCTGAAAAATTCGGGTTTTGGACTTCAAAATTCAATTTTTTGGTTGAAAATGCAACTTTTTTTAGTTGAGGTTTAATCTTTCTAGTTTTAAAATTGAACCATTTAGTTGAAAAGTCATCCTTTTATGTAGATTGAAAAGCCACGTATTCGTTAAAATTGAACTATTTTGTACAAAATTTAATTATTTTCTTGAAAATTCAACTGTGTTCTGGAAAATCCGTCCTCTTGCTTTGAAAGTTTTTCCAATAGTGTTATTGTGCTCTTAGTCTTCTTTTTTAGTAGAAAAGTCTACTATTATATTTTTTGGTTTCAATTTATCGTATTTGGTTAAAAATTGTACTGTTTGATTAAAAATTCAATTCTTTTGTTAAAAATGCAACTATTGTGTTAAAAGGTCATCTTTTTGCTCTAGAATTCAACTGTTTCGTTGAAAATTAGATTTTTATTATGTTTGAAAATTAATTTTTCGTCTAAAAATTAAATATTTGTATTGATGAAGATTCGTCTTTTTTAATTCATCTGTTTATTATTAAAAATTTAAATATTTTTTGTTTGAAATATCAACTATTATATTATTCGTTAAGAACTCATCTTTTTTGGTTGAAAATTCAATTACTTAGTTGAAAATTTAATTATATTGTTGAAAATTCAATTACTTAGTTGAAATTTTAATTATACGTATTGTTGAAAATTCATCTATTTTGTTTGAAAATCATCCTATTTTATCGAAAATGCAACTGTTTTGCTGAAAATTCGTCTTTTTATGTAGAAAATTCGTCCTTTTTTGTTGAAAATTCAACTGTCTTCTGAAAAATTCGGGTTTTGAACTTCAAAATTCAATTATTTGGTTAAAAATGCAACATTTTTTAGTTGAAGCTTAATCTTTTTGGTTTTAAAATTAGACCATTTAGTTGAGAATTCATCCTTTCATGTAGATTGAAAAGCCACGTATTTGGTTAAAATTGAACTATTTTGTTGAAAATTTAATTATTTTCTTGAAAATTCAAATGTCTTCTGGAAAATCCGTCATTTTGCTTTGAAAGTTTTTCAAAGAGTGTTATTGTACTCGTAGTCTTCTTTTTTATTAGATAAGGCTACTATTCTATTTTTTTGTTTTAATTCATCTTATTTGGTCTAAAATTCAACTGTTTTGTTGAAAATTACTTTTTGTTTATATTGGAAAATTAATTTTTTATCTCAAAATTAACTATTCAACTATTTGGTTAAAAATTCAACTTTTTTGTTGAGAATTCGTCTCTTTCTGTTGAAAATTCAACTATATTTGTTTGTCTTTTTTAGTTGAAATATCAACTATTATATTTTTCGTTGAGAATTCATTTTTTTTTCGTAGAAAAGTCATCTTGCTTGGTTTAAAATTATCTTGTTTGTTGAAAATTTGAATAACTTCTAAAAAATTATTTTTTTTCTCTCTTAGGAATTCAACTACTTGGTTTAAAATACAACTGTTTTTGGTCAAAGTTCAGTATTTTTTGTTTGAAAATTCGATCATTCAGTTGAAAATTAGGTTGAAAATTCTACTTTTTGGTTACAGACGCAACTATCTTGTTGAAAATTCATCTCTTTTGCTTGAAAGTAGAACCATTTGGTAAAAAATGAATTATTTTTTCTGTTGAAAATTCTACTACTTGGTTGAAAAATGTATCGTTCCAATTTTTTTGCGTATCAAAGGTAACGGTTTTGTGAGACATTCGCCTTTTAAGTTTGAATACTTAACTCTTTTGTTGAGAATTTATCTCGTTTAGTAAAACATCTATTTTTGTTGAAAATGCAACCATTTTTCTGAATGCAATATATTTCGACTTGAATCTTCGAGATTTTAGGCGTTTCATATTGAATTCAATATGACACATAGATTAATTTTATTTAAAAGAATTTGTCCCACTGTTATTCCCCTATTTTCGTAAAAAATCACCCAATTTCCATTGTTATAATTATGAATTGTGTATACCTAAAATTCTTAATGCAATTAACATCAATTGTTTTAGCGAGGTTCCTGTTTTCGTCCAGGTCCTAGAATTATGGCAGCAATTTTATCTTGGGGTTGGCCTAGGAAGAGGTTCCAAAGTTCATTTTAATATGGTCCACTTGAAAAAAACTCCGCGTCATTGCAAGCATTTAACTGGTATCTAATTTAAATTTAATTTACCCAAGTTAAAAGAACCAAATAGAATTTGATTTACACTTGATTCCTTCACAGGGTTGCTCACATTATTCAAACAAAAAATCAGTGAAGGATGCGGTATAAGATTAGAGCCGGCAGTTGTCTCTACAAGGTTTTCTTTTGTCGTTAAGGATTGGATTAACAGTGCGTGGACTCAGGAACCTCCGGATTTCGATTTCTTGCAAGGAGAAACGCTGGGTGTTGCCGAATTGGGCAAACTTCCTTTTGGCGCAAGTTTCGATCCAATTGGGTAAGTATTTCATTGGAATCGAAAATTTTATAATCAATTTTTGGAAAAGATCTTAACTTTTAACTGTCTGACTTTTTATTTCAAGGGAATTTCACTTGTTTGTGACCTGGCATCAGGTATCGGAAAACATTGTGGTGGACAGTGAAGGCTACAGTAACCTCGATCCTCTATTAGCACCAGAATGGTCTCTCTTAGTGAAAAGTGCTCAATCGCCAGTTTGTCTGCTTGGAGACTATCTTACCAATTTCATGCAATTGATTCGTGAACAAAAATCAATAGTAGATGTTTTGGGCGACTCAGCCACTTACGACAACGAGGAATCGGCAATAAGTTCTGCATTTAACATATTAACTGAGTCCAGAATTCCTACAATTTCAAACGTTGTAAGCAAAAAAGCAACAAAGAAACGAAGTAGAAATGTCGAAGGACCCATATCAGAGGAGATTCTTCTGCCGATAATTTATTTTCTCTTTCCGGACGCCGATGAAAACTCGGTAAGCTAGTTACTTAAGAAATTTACTGTTTTAATGCCACGCCACTGCTGACACTATTGGCAGGCCTTGGATTCACTACACTATTGACACTGACACATTTTTCGAGCCATGACACTATTTTACCACTATTTCGAAAAAAAATGATTAGTGGATTTGGGAGGGTAAATCTGACTATTCCTTATGAATTAAAAAAGTTGTTCAACGTTAAAAAAAATCCAATTGTTCAATTTTCAAGGCAAAAAGACGAATTTTCAACAGAACAGTTGAGTTTGCAATCATGAAGTATGACTTTTTAACCAGATTCTTGAGTTTTAAACACAACAGTTCAATTTTGAACCAAATAATAAAATTTTCAAGGAAAAAAGGTTAATTCTCTTTAAAAAATGTAATAGTTGAATTTTCAACCAAATAGTTAAATTTTCAACCAAAAAAATGAATTTTCAACAAAATACACACATTTTTCACCAAATAGTTGAATTCTCAACCAAGAAAAATTGATTCCTACCAGAAAAGATGCATTTTCAACAAAAAACATAAATAATTTTTAACAAAATAATTGAATTTTCCACCAGTAGGGAAGTTATGGTAATTTATATATTTTGAAAATCGGGTTTTTATAGTAAAACTTTTTTCATTGACATAAGTCAAAGTTGATACAAAAATATAAAAGATTCCTTGGTTCAAGACGAATCGATTGACCTACACTGTTAATACATTTCATTAAAGAGTAAGGAAGTTATCGTAATTTGTATTATATTTAAAGTCGCTTTTTATAGTAAAAATTGGTTCATTCTCATAATTTAAAGTTGATGCGAGAATAGCAAAGATGTATTGATTCAAAATGAATCGATTGACTTATAATATTGATGCATTTTATTGAACAGTAAGGGAGCTATGGTAATGCATAATATTTGAAAAAAACAGTTTTTTATAGTAAAATTTTTTTCATTTACACAATTCAAAATTGATGCAATAACAGAAAAGATTCCTTGATTCGAGGCAAATCGATTAACCTATAATATTAATACACTTTATTGAAGAGTAAGGAAGTTATGCTCATTTATAATATATGAAAAATTTGTTTTAAACAGAAAAACTGTTTTCATCGACATAATTCAAAGTGGATGCATGAATCGAAAAGAATTTTTGATCATAAATTTACAAATAAAATAATTCTGACGGTTTTTGTAAAAAAATCATAAAGTTGGGAAAATGTTAGGGTGCGACAGAACTTTTCCGTTCCCTTTTCCAGCTCGAAAAATTACCATTTCAAATACAAAATTTTATTATTTAAAAAATCACTAATGCTTCCCCTATGAGGAAGCAAATACATTTGCTAACGGGAAGCAAAGTGCTCGTGAAATGAGCACCATATAATTATAAATACAAATCCATAATTCTCCTCGCAGCATTGTATTTTTCAGAGCGTCTACTTTTAAGAGCTCTCAATGAGGCTTTTAATCTCTCTATATCTGCACTTTCAATGTTATTAACATCCAATTTCATTTTTGATAAAATATAGAAAACAGTGGATTCTACATTATCATTTTTAAGGAGTTCTTCAAGAACTTCCCTTTTAGTGAATTTTGTCATTTTATGTCAAAAAATGTTTCAATGTCAAGAAGTTTATATTTTGCATATACATATATTGTATGCATTAACGGTTTTAATGATCATTTTATAAATATCATCTATGCGCAAGGAATGTGGACGGAAAGCAGATTACCGAAACAAGTGAGCTCGCTCGTCCGCGTCTGCGTTGATGTAACTGGAACAACAAATGACGGTGAGCCAGCACGCGCGCGGCCATGTTAATATACCAGAAGCAGCGATACAAATGAAAAGGAGCAAAAAGGGGCACACTTAAGCTCAAGTGTACATCCTAAGGTAGACATTCATATATTTCAGAACTCAATATGTTGTGTTATGTCGTGTTATGAGCAATCGGAAGAAGGTGCTTTACTGAAAACTCTTGTTTTTTATTTACTGATAATGTGATTCTATTTGATTGCAAATATTAATTACAGATTGAATTATTTTCTTACAAATTTAACTCCTTGATGAATTGAATAAATTGAGGTAGGAGGTTAGAAATCAATTTTTTAGCATCAAAAATCGTATTTCCCCAACGTCAGTAATACTACGAATTGTAATAAGATTTTCTACGTTGTGCCTGTATCATCGAAAAAAAACTGACCAATCAACATATAAATATCGTCAATAGTACTTAAATTATTCCTGAATTCAGTAATTTAGTTCATTTTTTCGAATTTCAAAATCGAATTTTGGCCATGATACCGGGTCTCCTAGCCCAATGTGCATATTTTTAAAATTGTGAAAGATTTAGAATCAAACATAGATAAGATTCCGGATAATTGTAGAGATAAACTTGGAGAAAAAGTCTTATCATTAGCTTCCAATTATTTGAAGAAATCACAATGAATTTCAGGTATAGGCAGAATCATTGCAAATAGAATCAACATAACCAGTAGTTTCATGAGCAGGAACAAAGACAAGATTTTAGTAACTAAAGCCGATAAAGACAATGTAACCGTACTAATGTTTCGCCAAGATTACACTAATAAAGTAAATATTTTGCTGAATGATCTTATCCTTATGACATCAAAACTCAATTGAATTGAAAGAAAAAATCAAAAACTCTAATATCCCCTATAACCACAGTATGGTATCACTTGACGTCACATCACTCTTTACTAATTTTCCTTTAGAACTTGTTCTGGAAAGCATATAATATAGATGGAATTACATAAAGAATAATACTAAAATTCCTGCCCAGAAATTCAAGAAAGGCATTTCTTTTCTCATGAATAACACCTTCTTTAAATTTGATAATAACTTTCACCAGCAAATACATGGTATGCCTATGAGTTCACCGATTTCGGCTATTTCATCGGAAATTGTCATGCAAGATTTAGAATCAGAAGTATTTAATGAAATCAATTTTGAAATTCTCATACATGTACGCTATGTTGAGGACTCCTTTTTTATTATTCCCAAAAATAAAATTTATTTGATCGTTTAACTTTTTAATTCCTATCACAACAGACTACAGTTTACAATCGAAAAAGCAAAAACAATTCAATGGATTTTTCAAATTTAGAAATAATAAAATCTGAAAACAATATTTCAAAGACTAATTGGTTCTGCAGAAAAAATTATTTGGGAAGATATTTGAACTATTTTTCTTTTCATCCCATAAAGCATAAAATTGGAATTATCAAAAATCTTGTTGATTCGGCCATTCTTTTAGAGGACGTTTCTTTTCACTCAGAAAATTTGGAACTAGTTAAAAAAATATTATTCTATAATAACTGTCAAACAAATATGATTGATAAGCACATTCACAAAAGATTAGTTAAGCAGGCAAAAAAGAACAACAATATCAATATTGACAATACTTATGGAAACTCAAAAGCAATCATTTCAATATCCTTTCTAGGCCAAATTTCACATAACATTACAAAACTTCTAATTGTGGGAAAGCTGACATTGGCCAATCGAAACGTCCGCTATGAATCAGAGTTATAGAACATGAAAATAACATCAGATTTAAGGGAAAATATCATGAAGCTATAAGTCAACACTTAACGCAAGAACACCGAGGTGACTCTAGTTTTATGAAATGGAACGAGGTAGCAAATTGGCATCTTGAACCTAATGGATATAAACGCGCTTTTGCTGAGATGGTTTTTAATCAGAAAGAAGATGAAGCTTGCATGAATTTAGTTACGGATTTAGATATTTTAGTACTTTTTATAATAACATTGTTGAACTTATAACTAAATAACGAAATCCATAAATTCATCTCAAACATCAATACTATAAGTTTGAATTATAACAAACATATAATTGAGAAAGAACTGTCACAAAAATAGTACTATAGAATTTTTTACTGCCGTTGACCCTCCTACCACCTAACTATCGCTCTCAAATGTGTTTTATTGTAATTCTTAATGTGTGCGTTCACAAAGTTTCCAAGATGGAGACGCGGCATACCTGTTTCGTCTTAACCAAACATTTATTTTCTTGTAACGTAGTTTAAACAATAGTTTCATTACATAAATGAAAAACACAAATCTTTGTAGAGGTATGAAATCAGTTTCTTACATCTTCTATCAAATTTTCCGTTTACACTTCGTTTATACTATTCACCTATTTCGAACTTAACCTTATACTATACGTTTTCTAGCGCTACCTATAAAGATTCTTATATTTTTGCAAAAAGATGGAACTCACACATAAAGAAAATTACACGGAATCTTTTGAAAACTGTTTCAAGGTATTCTTTTCTTATATTTAAATACATTTTGTCATTACTTCATATTGCTTCGTTCTTATAATTTTGATATGTTTTTTATACATATCTAGTGAGGAAAACCAGCTGTGTTTCCGAACCGTAATCGATTCAAATTTTTGAAATAAATTTTAACCATTAGTCTGGAAGATGTGCTTATTAGGTTCTCACCTACATTTCTAAATTAAAAATTTTCCTATAAGTAAAAAAAGACACTTTTATTTTTATAAACTGAAGAAGCTAATGCAGTCTATTGAAATTTTTTTTCCTTCTTTCATTTTAATTTTTCTCAACCGGGCCCAACCTTACAATAATGGGAAGTTTGTGCGGAGCAAGCTACGCCCCTCACGGATGGCAGTTGAGTGTCCCTTTTGGGTTACAGTATTGTCGAAGAATTAAAGGTTGGTGGGTTGACCGCTTTCCAGAAAGTGCAAGAAAAGTTTGGGAAACTCTGCAAAAGAGAATGTCCACCAGATAACCATGTCCTGTTAGCTCAAGGAAACTTGCTTTGAATTCTGCAGTTGGACCTAAGACGACAACGTCGTATTTTTTTCAGCTTTCCAGGGAGTTCCGCGTTAGAATTTGGAAGGTCCAAAATATTTAGATAGATAGTCAATAGTGATCATATGCAATTCTTTCCGGGGCTGCTTGCTCGGCCAGAAGGGTGACTGGAGAAGCCGCTGGTACCAGCAGAACTGCTGGAGTCGGAATGGGAGCTGAATTCGGAGCCACGACCAGATTAATTTGGACAATTTACAGTTTGAAATGTGTGTAGTTATATTCGAAATTTCTTTATTCAGAAAGATTTAGAATTAAAAATTTGACTTTCAAGTCACAAAATCATGCAAATTTAAGGACTTTTTATTTATAAATCTCTAAAATTTAGAATTTTCCAAATAACTCTTTTTCATGGTAGAACTTCGAGTTGCGCTACATTTTTAGAGTCTAGAAGAAAAATAAAATTTTTCTTAGATTGCCTAACCTGCTCTTATCATACTTTATATAGTTAAGGGCTTAATATTCTACATAAATAAACATTTTTAGAAAGAAAAAAATGAGGTGTATTATTTCTTTTTTTGAAAAATTTACAATTTGTAATTGTATATTTATAGGGTGAGACTGTAATCATCTCGAACGAGGCTTTGCATATAACTTAGATAGAACTTCACTTCAGACGTGTTCATTTAATCGATCAATTATATCAGAAGCCTCGTTCTCGAAATTGCAAATTCAGATGTTTAGAGTTTATGTTGGAAAAAAATTAGGTCTGAATCTTTCTTGTTCATTTATTTATTGCTTTCGTGTTCACAACAAAGATCTGATTATAAAAGACAATTAACCCAGAACGGTTTTGACAAAGCCTGCCTTATTGGCCATTATTGGCCGATTGTAAAATTTAGCAAAAGTCTTTGAGGCTTGCGACAAGCCTGCCGTGCTTCTAACCCATCTACTAATCGTCGGCGAAGAAGCTGCTTTGTGTGGCTTTTTTACGGCAAGAAACAATATCTTTGTGGCTCCTCTAATTTCTTTCGTGATTTTCAAGTATTGAATTAGAACACTGGCTACGCAAACCTCGGGTCTTTCTGCAAAGAAGGGTAAACAAAATTGCGGTTGAGCAGAGCCTGGTCTGGAAGTCTTAATCAGTGCCGAAATCCGTATATTAACACCGGAAGATGAGATTGGTATATTATCAATATCAATTAGTGAAAGGGTTTGTACCCTATGAGCAGTTGCTTTTGCTAAAAGAATTGCAAGTTTTGTCATACTTAGGTGTATTAGGTCTTCATTTGAAAATCCCTTTAGAAAAACGACTTATAGCCTCGTTATTTGAAATGTTAGAAGAAGAAATGAGAGAAATTCCTGCGCGTGCTGAATTTAGAGAACCATACGAGGCTCCTTCATTAAATCACTTGATAAAATATTCTTAAATCTGCACTATACTTGCACCGAACGGCTCAAACTGCTTTTCTTTGCAAAAAAACCACCAGTTTTTTAATATGCTGTTATAATGTTTCAAAGTAGAACCAGCAAGGGACTGAATTAAAATATCTATCGTAGATTCGTTGAGCTGCCTTCTTCTGTATACAAGCCTGATAGCTTCCCGGCAATCAATGTAAGCTTGTCTGATAATGAGTGGTGCCGGGACCTACAAGGAGACAGAAGTAAGGTTAAAAATGAAAAAAAAATAATAAACTTATCAATAAACATCGATTAAAAAACAGGAAACCACGGCTGTGCTTTCTATAATGGCACAGAAAAACATCCGTAGCTCGATTCTGTTTAATTTTCTTCAGACATCTTAATACTAGAGAGAAGGGGGAGAATGCATAGAAGTCCCAGGATTTCCATAGAATAGTGAGCACGTCCACCGCCATTGCTTCTGGATCACTCTTCCATGAACAGAAATTTTTTGATTTTGTGTTTCTTCTAGTATCAAAAAGATCTATTTGAAGCGTTCCACACCTTCTCACTATTTTTTCATCGCACAATCAGACAATTTCTACTGTGTGTCGTCATGAACTCTACGTGATTCTAAATCCGCTTCTACATTGTCTTTAGAAGCAATATAAGATGCAGAGACCCACATTTTTCTTTCGTCGCACCACTGCCACAATTGCCTTGCTAATCTATCAAGTTCTGGGTATCTTGTACC
The DNA here is from genome assembly GCA_011634705.1 of Andricus grossulariae. NCBI lineage: Eukaryota > Metazoa > Arthropoda > Insecta > Hymenoptera > Cynipidae > Andricus > Andricus grossulariae. Next base: position 165,309,892 of record JAABKJ010007545.1, read on the forward strand.
TCTTATCTGATTTATATAAGCCACAGCAGTGGTATTGTCAACTCTTAATAAGATCTCACATTCATACAAATCTGCCGCGAAACATTCTAATGTCAAAAAGGACGCTATTAATTCCAAATTGTTTATATGCAACGATTTTTGCGATTCTTTCCAGAACCCGTGTGTACTAACACTTTCACATGAAGCTGCCCAACCTGTGAGCGACGCGTAGGAAAAACTTTCTCTTCTAAAATCAAATTGCCTAATTAGATTGACAGCTGAAAAAAGATTCGACATCCATCATTCTAGATTCTGGTTCAAATAAGACGGCAAAGTCATTCTTTTATCAAAATCATCCGAGCTTAATATCAAGGCAATATATCGTTCTTTTTCTAATAACTTGCAATAAAGAGGACCGTATTATATACCCAGACATGTTGCAATTGAGAAACCTATGATTTTGGGAAATTCTGAAATAATACAAGTGTTCTTGCTTAATGCCTCATCTACTAACTCAACTAATCTATCTCTCTTTTGAGCGGTTAATTCTACTGACATGCCTACTGAATTATGAACAAAGCCGAAATATTCACACCTTGTTTTTGGAGTACACACACTCTTTCCAAAATAAATATGAACCCCAGGAATTCAAACATGCTAATCGAAGTTTTAGGATTATGCAAACAAGACTGAAAAATATTGCCAATGCAGAGGATATCATCTAGATATATAACCGAAAAAAGACCTTGTCCCCTGAGTTTTGAAACTACTGCTTTCATTCACTTTGTAAATACATACGCGGCCGTAGACAAACCAAAGGGCAGTCAGGTGAATTTAAAATTTGACCTTCAGATTCGAAACGCAAAAACTTTCTTATATTTTTACAAACAGGCACGGATTAATAGGCATCCCTCAGATCAATATTACACATGTAAGTTTCTGGCGATATTAACTGTAAAGCCGTCCTCAAATCCTGAATTTCAAAATGCGAAGTTTTCATCCAATTATTTAATTTTTTAAGATTTAAAATAAAATATTTTGATACATCCGGGTTTTCTACCAAAAAATAAGAGGATAGAAATTGTCCTTCTACAGGCGAACAATTTTTTATCGCGCCTATCTCTATTGAATTATTGATAGCAGTTCTTAGATCATTAATCTCTTCTGATGATCTTTTAGGATTATTTGGGATAAACTGTTGTTGAGAGGTTTCTACAAGGGGTATCTCGTAACCTTTGATGCATTTTAAAATAAATTCATCATTCGTCATACATCTAAAATTATCGAAAAAAAACCGCCAACCTAGCTGCCCTCTTACTAACCTCTACTGAACTCGACCATTGTCCGGTCGACGGTTGCTGTACGTCGATTGTCCGGTTGAGGATTCAACGCTTGATTTAGATTTGACTGACTGCCTTGAGGATGTGTGTATTTGAATATCTGTGGGAACAAATTCTGCTGAAAACCTGGTTTTGAGCCCATCTGTGTTGCTTCCTGCTTCGTGCATGGGCTTTTCCAGTTTAAAATACATCTCGTGAGAGGCTGAGATCCTTTATAAGTTGTTGGTACAACAGGAACCTTAATGTCCTTCGACATCTTTTCAATAGCCTTGATTTCTTTCAATTTTTCACTTAGATTTTCTCCATACAATAGAGTCCCAGCATTAGTTTTATCCAACATGGTCTTTACTTGTTTATTTACTGCTGGTGAAATATATGCTTTTCTAGCCGTCGACTCCATATGATAAATTTCAGAAAGTAATTTTCCTGAATCGGACAATTGCTCAATCAAAGTCAATCTGTCTATAGGTTCCTTTTCGTCATATAAAATGGCAGTTAACGCTAAACCAACAGCCGACAAGGCTGAGCCGGCCAAATTTTGGACCTGCATAAAGACTTTATCTCTTTTCACGGAACTTTTAGTCATAGTCGCGGCTAACTCTGCATTGATTTCAGGCGCTTCAAGGAAAATATTTCCCTTTCTGGGATATTTGATGAGTAAATCATCCTTGATTTGTTTTGGAATTCCTTCGATCAACCAATGCTTCCAACGAGAAACTAAATCGGAATGGAGTATGATTTCTTTCCGCGTATTTCTGAAAGGATCCTCTCCTAACGCTTCCCTGGTTGCTTCGTCTATTTCTGATTCACCCTTCTGATCACCATTATTATTAGTTATCACCGATTCAGAGTCGACAAGATCTGTGTTTGATTTCGAAGCAGAACTGTCATTATCGAAACTCTCCTCACCCTCTGAAAATAAAATACAACGGAAAAGTCTAATAATATATTTCTATTCCTTATCGACCAGGAGAGCCCTGTCAATAATTCTAATGGTCTGTATAGATTAAAATCAGGTTACTGTTTTGCCTCTCGTGCAAACTCTAGCCTGTCTGTATTAGACCATATTTTTGTTTTGTCTCTTGTGCAAACTCAAGTCTATTTTACCTTTCTTTTAAAACTTACTTTCAGCATTTGAATCCACTGCCTGTTGCTCCGTCCCTGTTCCTTTTTCTATACAAGCGAAGATCTTGGCTTCAAGTTTTCGAAGTTTTTTCATTAATTTCGCCGGATTTATATCATCCGTAGAATCCTTCTTCCTCTTTTCCTTTCCCATCTTGACAAAAAAAAAAACACTTAGCTCACTTAGCTTGAAATCTTGTATTTACCTCTGAACACGTCTTGCGTCATTCAGCACAAAAGACAATATGAAGTACGATAAGAGCAGGTTAGGCAATCTAAGAAAAATATTATGTTTCTGTTAGACTCTCTAAAATTGTGCCGTTATTCGGTGTAAAGTAGGAGAACTACATTTGTAATCTCGAGAACGAGGCTTGTAATATAATTCAAGGTATCATATCTGGCGCTAAAAAGGTTATCTTGAATAAACATCACTATGTGACTAGAAGAAGATCAGAATAATTTTTGGAGAAGATTACTTGGTCCACGTTCTTTTTTCTCTTCTTTATTTCTGATTTCTAATTGGCATCATTTCATTTATCTAAAACTATTGGGGAATAATAAATATTGTAAAGCTGTTCTTTTTCCATGAGGCACTCGATGTTTTTCTTCTGACCTGCAGACATGATTCGAAGGAAAATAGGGTATTTTCCTTTTTTTTAAAAGGAAATTTAAGATACTTTGAAAGGCTTGACAATTTTCATTATAATTTGTAAAAGTTTACAGATTCGATCAGCTAAAAGTGAGCAGCAGAATATTAGTGGGAAGTTACTATTTTCATTACGCGAGTAATTTCCTAATTCAATGTTTGAACAAAGTTGAGAAACACAAGCATTTTTTACAATCTTAAAATGACATTGAACCAGTGCCTCAAAATTATTGATACACATTAAGGGGTTTTTATGCCCTGCTTTTCAACCAAGTTCTGTTTTTGGTTTATAAAATTTTTTCTGGTTGTAAATTTTTCTCATTTCCACAGAAAATTGTTCTTATTTATAAAATTTCGAAACAATGATTCTTCTTTAATGAGGATGAACTTGGATTTCTAATAAAGTTCATTCTTGTTTCATAGATATCAAGGCATTTTAATGAGGTTCAATAAATCAAGTGTCCAAACAATTTTTATTTTCATTTCGAAGCAGTGATAATAATATTCTTTTTATGAAATTATAAGTTTAAACAAATTATTTTTTCAATTTTAGCCAGTACTTTATTTGTATCAAATAAGTATATTATTTCAAGTGAACCGAAAAGTATAAAAAAATATTTTTTCTAATTCAAAGAAAGAAAAGCGGTCAATATTTGAAATGACTGTTTTATTTTTTTAAATGGTAGATTCACATTGATTAAAAAGAATAAAGTTTCAAAAACAAGTTTTTTGACTAAAACGTAACTTTTTTCTTGGTTTGGATGAACAAATTCAGTTTCAAAAATAATTTAATAAAAATTCCTGCAATCTTAAATTGTATTGAAAATTTCTCTTATTCAGACATACTTTCAAATCTGGCCGTGAAACGTTTAGAAGAACAAATATTTTTTGTAAACATGTTTTCTACTAGAGACAAATAAACCTCAACTTCAGACGAAATGCTTATCATTGTGTGTCAGTTTTCATGGTTTAGAAGGTTACTGTGTCAAAAATTTCAGTATATAAGAGGCCCAAAAACAGTAACCCGACATTAGTATATTTTTATACACGTTCATGATGAATTTTTTAATATTTGCTTTGGCGGCACTTTCTGTCGGTGAGTATACGTGAAAAAATTAATTATTCAAACAAGTTTGTTATGCTTTCCTATAGAAGAAATTTTACAATGTTACTTGGATTTGAACGCAAAGAATTTAGAAATCGTGCCTTAACAATTTAACAATTTATTATTTTTCACGAATTGCAACATTTAAACACTGTTAAAAAGGAATATAAAGTAAACTATGTTCTTCAATCTTAATTTAACGAAAAAATAAGCATCACTCTAAAAATGATTTTTTAGCCTCAGTCGATTAATTTCCTACCATAAGTAGAGATAAATCAACAGGATGGTAATTTATGGAAACAAATTTTGTTATGTAAATAAATATTCACCAAGAAGAAAGAAGTTGCATTTTTTTCGGGTCAAACAACTTTAACGGTTTGCAACTCGTTTAATGTCAATCGGAAAAAAATTTTGTTTCATACAGCTTCGATAGGATTCTTCACGCCATTCTAATTGAACGTGATTACTTTTTTCAATAAGTATTGGTGCTTCCAAAATAAAAGGGTAAAATAAATTTCACCTTTTTTGAATTTTTGAAATTTTTATTTTGTTCTATTTGAACTTAAAATAAGCGTCCACCAGAGTACCTAGCGTTTATTTATATAAACGAGTAACTACTATCACATTTTGATACATCAAATCTTCTTGACGAAAAGACTTCAGCTTTAATTTAGGACTTTTTTTATGAATAATAATTCATTGTAATCCTAAATTTCAACAATAAGTTACTTAAATGAAAAAAGGTCAGCTTTCTTTCAGGCACACTTATTCCATTGTTAATGACAATTTTTTTAAATAAAAATCCTGGCTTACCCGAATTGAGTTTTTGAAATCTTTGACATAAGATAACAGTTTTTCATTCTTGTGACACTTTCTCATACTACGAGCCAATATTTATGTAGAGCCTTTTAAAGGATATATTTTTTTTTGAGATTCTTTTTATCACTGGAGTCAATAATAATGAATGAAAATCCACCACTGTTTTGCGACGTTTCGTCAGCTTGGTTGGCCGACTAAAATATTAGAATAAAATTTTATCCTGAAGCGGTCAGAAAACCAAGCTGACGAAACGCCACGAAAAAATTCTGGATTTTTATTCATTATTATTAACCCCTGTGATAAAAAAAAATCTTATTCAAACTTAATATGGAGGGTAATACATGATGTTATATCGATATATTTTTTTCATAAATCCATGCTCCCTTAATTAATTACTACTTTCTATGGAAAACTAGAAAAATGTACAATTGTAACCAATTTTTAAACCGTGAGCAGAATTTTGTAAAAAATTAGCACATGAGGACGTGAATATACATAATTAATTTATACCTCATTGATCAATTGTAATTTGACAATATTCTAAAAATGGAAACCATTAAAAATTATTATATACAGCTCTAAAAAAGTTTATACATTTTCATCAAGCGATTGTTTGTTTTTCAATATTGATTTAGGAAATATCTTGACTAATCGAATTAGTAATTTTATTACTATGTGTTAGTTGCCCACTCTTTGCTAATCAAAGCTGTAAAATTATTCTGATAGTTAGTTAGGTTTTTGAAATTTTGATACAGTTAGGCAATAAAGTATTGTATTATCGCTTCTTTTTATTACGTTAACCCTGAAAAGTACATTTCAAGCTCATTTGTGTAATGACAATACAATAAAGGTGAAAAGTTTAGTCGAATCTTGCACAATCGGTTGCAAAAAGCTTTATTTTTTCCTGTTACCTAATTGTAAATATATTGTAAAATTTTTATAAACAAACACAACTTTGGAATGAAACATAAAAAAATTATTCTCTCTGGGCATTTCTCCGTATGACGACGTGAAGTCTACTTAAGACATCTATTTGAGTAATATAATCATATAGGTTATCACTGTGCAAAAGGTAAATAAAGTTGAACACTGTACAACTATATATACAACACTGGTAGTCTATGTAATTCACTTAGATATTGATGTGTCTGGATTCTTGCAGTTATTACCTCGACTTTGGTCAAATTATTGTTATGAAAAAAGTTATTGCTAATAACTCGTAGGGGACGTACTGCCTCATTTGAAGTATGTCTAAAAATTTGTTCAATGTTAAAAATTAATAAAGTTACTACGATTTGCTCGAAATTATTAAGAGTCGAGTTTTGCAGAAAAAACCTACTCGGAAACAATAAAAGATACGAAGAAATACAAGATAAATTATTGCACATATAAGAAGTGTTCTAAAAAAATTGTTCTTCTCTTGTAATATTTTGCATCGGTTACAGGAAGAATAAAAAATTATTTTACAAAACAAATTATCCCGGCTTCTTTAGCCTTCATAAAACTGATAATATGCTTTCCCGACATAAAAAGAAACTATGAAAACATATTGCAAAAAGTACCCTTTTTTATTTTTGCGAATATCTTATAAAAATCTTTCAATATAAAAAAACATCCCTCGGTTTTATGGGGGCTAAACCATTTTTGAGTCACAAGGAACCTTTTTTTCAAAAACTATAGTCTTCGAATTTTTTTCCTAAATGGTGCAAGATATGATAAAAGAGCAGAATGCATTTTTCCTTGAACTTTCCTAGGTATTTAAACTTTTGTCTAAACATTTTTTTGTGTCTGTTGTTGTTTCTAGGGAAAATTTAAAAAATCTATTTGATGAAACAAAAAAAATCCTGACCACGAAAAAATTACCCCGCATGAAACTCACAGGATATCTTTCTGTAAAAGCCTAAGTTGAAGAAAAATGTGAGAAAATGTGAGGGTGGATTTTTTGTAGAATTTGACTATATTTTTGAACAAATCTTCTCTACTTTGTTAATTTTGAACTCTCAACATTTTCTGATGGATTTCGAAAAAAGACGGAAAAACTGCCTGGAATTTGAAAAAAAGTTGTATTATTTGAATAAAATGAAAAATTATAGCATCGGTGTTAATAGAATTATTGTTATCTTTTTCCTCTTTTATAATTTCTATGAGAAAGTGGAGAAAGCTATAGGTTTGACAAATCATATATTCGTGTAACAACTACAAACTATTATAAAAAGAGTATATTTTTATGGGTACTTTTTTTATTATATAAGAAATTTTGGAAAAAAAGTCAAGTAAAGAACATATTTGACAAGCGTTCAAAAACAGCTTTTATTCTATGAGGGTATTGTGGTCTTCCTAATTTTGTAATTATATTTTTTGCCTGAAATGTGAATAACGATTTTTTCAAAGAATATAATTTTATCGAAACAATAATTCGAAATAATAGTTCATATTTAGAAAATGTAAAAATAATCAGCAACAAAGGTTATTCAATCTAAATTCTTCATGAGTATGAAAAGTTTCTATTAATAATATACAGTTGATTTTCAAAATTTCCAGGTTTTTCAAAATCCTTGGATTATAAGGATATTCTGAAAAACGGGTACACCCCAAAAGAAGTATTACTAGTATTTTTTGAAATACAGGATGAGGATTTGAATGAAAAGTGTGACAAAGTTGTTGACGAAAA